>JAPKLY010000255.1:61875-83519 GCA_026898435.1 Prunella vulgaris | reverse complement strand
ATTGGTTTATTATATCATCAAAACATCTAACACAGATATCCTAACAATTGTCTATTCCTTAAAATTGTGTGAGTGGTCCCACTATCAGCTAAGCATTCTATTTGTCCAAGAGACATTTCTACAAGCCAATATTATAATATTATTAATTACGTTGGAATAAAATGAATTGCTTTTCACTTTGTATTTTCTTTTATGTATCGTATATTACCTTACATTGTAATAATATTATGTTATCAAGCATGTAATGCAAATAAGTTTAAATATATAAAACCAATGATAAATGAGATAAAATCTCATAACAAAATCCAACTCAAAAAATAAATCATAGTCAAAGTAACTTCAAGACTAATGAAAATTGTCCAAAATAAAATAAGGCAACATGCCATAACAATGTTCTAAGAAAAAATAATCATATAAATCACTCGAAATCAGGAGTGTTCAGTGATTCAGCAAGATTTTTGTTGCCATCAAAATCCACGATTGTGAGGTTAACATCAGCTGGATGGTTTTCGCCTTCCATGTAGTGGGTCTCTTGTTCTTTAGATTCCCGATACCTCTTGTAGTTGGCTGCTACCTTGTTGCTTGCTTTACAGTTATTGTACCAATGTCAAGTATCTCCACACATATAGCAAGGTTCGTTACCAACTCGGTCCTTTTTGTTCTGAGGGCGTTGAGATGCATTTTTCCCCTTTGTGCCACGACCACCAGAGCTGCCAGTGGTCACAGTACCACCTTGATGCCCTTGAGTGGGAGGGTTACCACGACCCCGGCCACGGCCTCTGCCATAGCCACCACGACCTCTACCACGTGGTGCATTGTTCTCACGTTGATAGGGATGAGCACGCACTACTCCCTTTCCTTTGGGATTCTTTCCATGATTCTTTTGAGCAAGGTTAGCCTCAGGAATTTTCTTTGTCCCGGCAGGCCTAGCATTATTGTTCAGAAGAACCTGGTCATGTCTCTCAGCTACTTGCAACATATTAATCAGCTTGTTAAATGTGGTAATTCTCTTGTTATCAAGTGGAGAAGGTCTTTTGAATCATTTCATCTTCTGTGATTTGTTTTCCACAGAAAGTAAGATGTGCTTTAAGGCGCAACATATCCTTATTGAAATCATTTATTCTCTTATAGTCAAGTAAGCGGATTTCATTCCACTGGACTGTCAATTCTGGAAGCAGAGTATCATGAATGTTTCCAAAACGTTCCTTGAGAGCATCCCACAGTTCTTTTGGTGTTTTCAATTGAAGGTACTCCCAGCATAGGCTAGGGTCAATATGTCACCTCAGAAACATAAGGGCAGTGGCTTTAACCTTGTCAGACGGCTCTTCGTCTTCTGGGTCATCAGATGGTTCGATAGTGGAAAGATAGTCCTTCCCTAAGAAGATCGTTTCCACATCGGAAACCCAACGGTGGTACTCAAGTCCTTCTGAGTCCAATATTTCAAATTCAGGTCGAGTTGGTTCAGTCATCTGTTTGAACAAACAATGAATGGACATATTAATACTGTAAGCATAGCAATATATTGTAATAAATTACTTTTTATTTCAAATATAATATTTTTTTTTAGTTAGATTGTGAGACCATGGGTCACATTTTTTTCGATGCTTTGTGAAAATACTTTATCACAATTATTTATTACATATTATTATTATTATTCATGAATATTCTTTATCATGAACATATAATAAACAAATAGTTTTCTAAAAAGAAACAATTAATAGTATCATGTAATTAATAATCACATAAAAATTTATCCATGTAAAAATTTCACTATTCACATCAGATATTTATAATCAAAGTAAACCTAATAAAATTGAATTAATTAGGTTGAAGCCCATTAATACAACTAAACAAATGGCCCGTTTGGATTAATAACTTAAGGCCCAACATAAAAATGGCCCGATGCCGCTGTCAGTAAGGGTTTTCAATTTCCAGAAGGTATTGTCAACATTACATACGCAATCAGTTCAGATAACATAAAAATGGCCCGATGCCGCTGTCAGTAAGGGTTTTCAATTTCCAGAAGGTATTGTCAACATTACATACGCAATCAGTTCAGATACGTGAGAGAAAATCGCGATTCAGTAGATCACGACTAGGTATGGACGACGTCGTCGTCGCGTAACCGCCGTTCATCAAGGGCGGATTTCTCGCATTGCCGTCGCTGACGTAACCGGCGTCGCGTCGCTGTACGTACCGTGCAGGTGCCGTCGTACGCCATGGCGACAGAGGCACCGCCGGCTGTCGATCGAGGCCATTGCTTGGGCCATCGCACCGTTGTGCGTGTCCCGCTGCTGCCGAACGTCGGCTAAACGGTAGGTATCGATGATTTGAGATTTCGATTTGGTTTTCAGAAAATTGGGTTCCTGAGGTTTTATTATGAAAAAAGGGAACTGATTTCTGAAAAAAAAAAATTGATGTCTGATTTGGGGGTTTTGATTTCGGAAAAATGATTTTGGTTTTGAAAAAAAAAACAGGGTTTGGTTTTGGAAAACTTGGTTTCAGAAAACTGATATTGGTTTTCAGAAATTCGAACACAAGGAAATTAGGGTTTTATGGATTTGGTTCCGAAAATTCGAACACATAAATTACAGGTATGGTTCCAGAAATAGATAAAACTGATATTGGTTTTCAGAAAATTGGGTTTAGAAACTGGGAGTTTCGTAAAACGATTTTGAGTTGCTGGAAAATGATTTTCGGAAAACTGGGTTTGGTTTTGTAAAAAAAAAAAAAAAAGATTTTGTTTCCAGAAATTCGAACAATACATAAGAAAATTCTGATTACAGATTGTTCGCATGGCAAATTATCAATAAAGACAAAACATACATATATGATTTGAGGTGTGTGTAAACAAAACATACATATATCGCATTCCAGTGAACATGGGGTAATGAACAATCATAAATAATATGCAGTAAATGATATTTGGGTTTTACGGTATTGAAAACAGAATCATTGTAATCTGCGTATTCACATAAGCATATACAAGCATATACCACGTCTGGAAAAACTAATCATGATTTTACAAATTAATTTAAAATCAGAAAACTTACTGTTTCAGCAAAGGAATTAAAATTGATTCTGATTCGTCACAGAGACTGTTTGAGCAATCCTCTCGTGAATCATATTGCTCTTAGAGACTCGTACTGATAACGTGTTTCAGAATAATTAAAAGAGAAAGAAAAAGACGCAGGAGTTTGTTGACCCAGTTCGTCTGAAAGACTACGTCTGGGGGCGTACCAAGCCAGGAGAGTTATATTCATCATACTTTATGAGTGATCTTATATCTATACGTTACAAACTAGGTTACAAAGATAAATAACAAAAGACTAAATTACCCTTCTATCAAATACTTTTGATTAAGGCACAATATTATAGTATTCCTTCAACAATATGTGTATTTTGTTTCATTTTTTGCAATATATGTTTCTAACGTTTGGAAATTTTATGCAGGAAGGTGTTAGGGTCCATTTTGGTGTGAAGGTCAAAATCATATAGTAAATTATTTTTGTATTTATTTTAAAATTATATTGTATATTTATTTTCTTAAAAAGTTTTTATGCCTTGAGACAATAATTATATATGTCCAGTCTCTAATTGATGCAAAAAAAAAAAAATCTCGGAATAGAAAAAAATGATCAAGCACAAATATAAAGATTTTAATTCCTCATTTGCTGAGATTAATTTATTCAATTAGATTTTTTTTCACATTTACTGTTGATAATATTTAATTTAGTGATAATTTTATAGCTCTATATAAAATTAATAGATGTTATATTAAATTAATTACTGGATAAATTATAGTAATACATAAAAATAAAACCATCGTGCCGACAAACACCTTCACGCCGCCGCCTACGCACTCCATTCGGCTCCGCGCGAAGGTATAATTTAATACTACCTCCGTCCCGGAACCACTTTCATAGTAGTTCCGGGCACGCGAACCAAGGAAAAGTAAATATGTGAGTGTAAAGTTAAATAATAAAATAAGAAAAAATGTATTTTGTTGACTTTTGTGAGAAGGAAAAGTTTCCTTTTTTGGTGTGTGAAAGAAGAGTTGGGACGTCCAAATAAGGAAAGTGTGAAAGTAGTTTAGGGACGGAGGGAGTATTAGGGTTTGAATGTTATTTTTTAAATTAAATTGAGTTTTTAAATAAATCTGCAATACATCGTTATTGAATAGTTTAATTATATGAGTTATTAAATGAATTAGCAAATTTGACATGAATTTGTTGGCTAGTGTATAATTTCATATTCAATGTTGTTCCCCGCTTGGATAAAATATCATTTTAATTCATTTATAATCTTCAAATATTCCTTTCAAAATACAAACATATATTTATTGGATTAGTTTTGTATGCATCAGTTACACGGTGCAACTCAAGTTCATTTTTTAAAAGTTAAACAAAATACTACTGAAAAATTACACATGTTATTACTGAAAAATTAAACTGTGAAAAATACACTTTTCAATAATAACATGTGTAATTTTCAGTAGTATTTTGTTTAACTTTTAAAAAGTGAACTTGAGTTGCACCGTGTAACTGGTGCACAAGAGACTTAGTCATATTTATCTATTTATCTTTTTAGTGAGGAAATTACATTTTTCTTCTGACAAAAGAAGTAATAATGGGTATCCTTTGGCCTATTTGTATACTTGGATGTGTGTTTCATCATTTTTTCCTCTCTTTTCATTTTTATTTTTTTAAATAGTTGTTGATTTTTTTATTTGTATTTCAGTATAGTTTGGGTTTGTTATGATAATAAATTTAAGTTAATATAGAAATCAACTTAATATTAACGAAGTTTTTTTTTAATTGAATTGATGTTTAAATAATTATTTTATTTTCGGTATCATTAAATATAAGTGTAAATTAATGATTTTAAGTAATGAATTGAATGTAACAGAAGTGCATCAATTTACAATAGATATAACAAAAATCTCAATTTTAATAGAAACTAAATTTAATTATAGCGAAAATAAAATAATTATATCTTAATATTAATTCATTACGTAAACAAACAATTTCATTGAATGAGTCTAAATAATTAATTGATATTTACGTAATTATTAGAGCAACTCCAACCATGCACTATGTGCTAGGGTGGAGATGAATTTTACCTCCAACGCAGCGCTACAATTCAGCGTCACATGAGAGTTGTGAATAGTGTCGCGCTAATTCTAGCGCCCACTATTCACCTGCGCTAGATTTTTTTTAAATAATTTTATTTATGTAATATTTTTAAGTTTAAATTATAATATTTTTAGGTTTAAATTGTAATTATATAAATTACATTTATTAAAAATTAAAAAAAATATATGTAGCGCAGAATGTATTGGAGATGAATTTCAAATTCTGCACCACTCTAGCGCACTAGAGTGGCGCAAACGGTTGGAAATGCTCTAAACAAAAACTCTAATTTTTATTTTTGTTAAAATTATATAAATATTGTTACAAATGTTTTAGTCAGTATCCTAATCATTGTATCAATAAATAAATTTCTTTAATTCTTTTACGTATAGTAATTAAAATTCCAATTACGAGAGTATTTTTATTACATGTATGTTCATTCATATTTTTTTATGTACCTTTCATATACTTTTTGAGTTAGTCTTTTGTTTTAGTAAGTATCCTAATTAATGTCAATATTGTTACCAAATAAATAAAAACATGTGTAATTTTTTATTATTATTATTATTATTATTATTATTATTATTATTATTATTTTACAAATTTTGGTACTATATTGTATTAATAATGGGAAGGCTGTATCAACCAGGAGAAAGACATATATATTATATTTTCTTATTCTTTTTTACTTATCTTTATATTTTTTTTCTTCTTTTTATTCATTTTATTTTATTTGTAAGGGAATGACAGTGTTAGTTATAAAGAAAGATCTTTGTGAATATATTGTGAATATTTTCATGCTCACCAAATTCTGATATTATCTGGAATTCAAAAATTCTGATATTTTCATAGTGCAATGGATGGTTCGCATGTCTATAAACATGATGTTGAGTTTATATTTAATGAAGGGACATGGTTTTTAAATTTTGGTCTTGGTTTTAAAAAAAAAAAAAGTTTTGGTATAAAATCTGGAGACCTCATCTTTTTGGAAGAAGAGAATGGTGTTGAATTCACTTTCGTATTGTTCAATGGATCCGATGGTTGTATGTGAACGTCTGCTCAATTTTCTAGTCAAAATTTTGGGTATTTTTTTCAATATATTTAAATTCTATTAATTCATATACTTTATTTTTTAAGATATATTTATTTTAATTTTTGTGTGTAATAAAATTAGATTTTTATTAAAATATTTCAGGCATAGAAAGGTTTCATAGAATTATACCAGAATTTGTTGTTCAATTTTCTAATCACATTGTAAGTATATCTATTCTCTTTTGGTCAGTTAATTGTTCTTTTTTTTTTTGTTAATCTTTTTATTTTACTGTTTGACAATTTTAATTTATTAATCTATTTTTAGGTCATTCCAAATTTGATTATGGCATTATTAATTTGGACATATATTGCTAAAACAGTTCTTTATCAGGACTCGAGATAAGATTAAAAAAAAAAAAAAAACATCGTATTTTTTTCACACCTTTTGAGCCAATTATTTGAATTTTAATGTTAGCAAAGGATGGTTTTGTGTAATGGAGAACCAGAGTTAAGTTAAATATTTAACTTTATTATTTGATGGCATTGACAAAGTTTTCGTAAATCTATATATATATATATATAAAAAGAGAAAAGTCTGTGAAGTTCACTTTTCCCGCCTTCAATTTTCCGCGCGTGACACTAGCCAGCAAGTGGCCAGCACAGTATCATCATTATTATTAATATATTTAATTATGAGGGGAGTGATTCTGCTGTGCACAGGGGTGCATGGTATGCACCCTTTAATTTTGACTATTTCCAATCTAATTTTTTCTCCGCCCAACTTCAAATATCGAAAATAATTTTGCCTCAGCCAAAACTTCTTCGTCGTCTGGTAGCGTCCGTCGCCGGCACCAGATACTCCTGTCCCGATGAGATGACCGTCATCGTTGGTTCATAAAACCAATCGAATAATTAACAAGGTTTAAACTGTTGTTAATTAACAACACATCGATCTTGATTCAAAAAATCATTAGATGATTTCGTCATTAATATATGAATTGTGATGGAGGCCTGATATTATGATCCGTGCATGAATCTGAAAGAGCTTTTTAATGAAGAGCAAGAATTATTTAAGAGAGAGACAGACATTGATACAGTGCTACGAGTTTTGAATTACAGTTGAGGAGTTATTTAATAAGTATACCCAAAGACCTATTCATAATACCCAAAGAACAACTTATTATACCCAGAGAACAATTTATAATACCCAAAGAACAATTGGGTAATAAATGGATAATTATACTCAAAATCTATTTATAATACTCGAAGAACAACTTATGATACTTAAATAATAATTTATAATACCTGATTAATATTTTATAATAACTGAAGGGGTATTTGAATTGGTCAAGATATATGTACACTAAATATTGGCGTTAGTGACTGAAGGGATATTTGAATTGGTCAAGATATATGTACACTAAATATTTGCTCTTTAACAGCATGCCTGCGACTAAATTAATTTCCTTTCTCCATAATCTCAACTGACTGATCTTGCCAGCAAAATGAGAAAATGTTTTATAAATCATACATCATATATCCTTGTTGATAAAATATTATTATAATTCATGCACAAGTTTTGGTTTGAATCGGTCGTACGTAACCACCGAATGTATAATACCCCAAGAACAATTATAAAATACCCGAAGAACAACTAAGTTATACCCTAAAGAACAACTTATAATACCCAATGAATAATTTATAAATGAATAATTGATTAATCAATAAACCCAAAGAATAATTTATAATACCTAAAGAACAAATTATAATACTCAAAGAACAATATATAATACTCAAATAATAATTTATAATATCTAAAGAATAATTTATAAATGAAAATTTAATAAATAAATCGAGTAATACTCAAAGAACAATTTATAATACCCAAAGAACATCTTATAATACTCAAAGAACAATTTATAATACCCATAGAACAATTGCTTAATTTTCCCATGAATTATTTGGATCTTCTTTTTAGTTTAATTATTTACTTTTAATTGGGGTATTTTAAATTGGTCTTGGGGTATTATAAATTATTCTTGAGGTATTGTGACTTGTTCTTGGGGTATTTACTTATATTTGTTCTTGGGGTATTGTGATTTGTTCTTCGGGTATTGAGAATTGTTCTTGGGGTATTGTGAGTTGGTCTTGGGGTATTATAAATTATTTTTGGGGTATTTACTTATTTGTTCTTGGGGTATTGTGATTTATTCTTTGGGTATTGTTATTTGTTCTTCGGATATTGAGAATTGTTCTTGGGGTATTTACTTAGACTTGTTCTTGGGGTATTGTAAGTTGGTTTTGGGGTATTTACTTACACTTATTCTTGGGGTATTTACTTACACTTATTCTTGGGGTATTGTGAATTGTTCTTGGAGTATTATAAATTGTTGATGGGGTATTGTATGTTGTTATTAGGGTACTTTTGTATAGAGTTGTGTATCATAAATTGTATCAGTGGAAGATGTGATGACCTGAAGTTACCCCACTCTATATTTATAACCTGAGTTGAAAGGTTGATTATTTTCTATAAGTTTACTAGCTTAATGTTTGTTAACAGACGACAAAAGCAAATAATTCAATGTTAATCAGCTAACCATATCTCCAGATTCAGGCAATGGTCCATGCCATTTGGGAATTACTTGTGCACTAAGTTTTTTTGAACAAAAACCGAACTCACCAAAGCTACCACCCGCATTTCGACACCCTTTCTCTTCAAGGCTTTCGTTAGTTCATTTACCACGTCTTGGCCAACCTATAAACATTGATAGGAATATCAGAAAGGTGTAAACTGGACATAAACAAGAAGGAATCAGAGGGGAGCATTACAACATCATCAATAGAAAAAGTGTTATACCCCAAGACCAATTATTAAATACCCCAAGACCAATTATTAATTACCCCAAGACCAATTATTTAATACCCCAAGATAATTTCTCCAATACCCCAAACGACAATATAGTATATAAAAAACACACATAGTGCGGCGTGTACTGTGTATTTTTGAAAATATCAAATTAAATTCAAAATTAAAGCAAAATCAAGGTGCATAGTATGCACACGCGTGCATACTAGAATTTGTGTTATGAGGGTGCTGTCTATCAACATCATTACTATTATTATTATATTTAATTATGAGTTTTGACACTTGAATAAAAATTGTATTACCCGTAAATTAATTTTTAAAATTTAAGCGTCAAATAAATTTTAATTTATTTTATATAATTATAATTATATCTATATTTATATAAAAATAAAATCTACTAAAAATAAACATTTATTTTCCTACTCACTAGGTGCATATCAACTAATAAAATAATATGATAAATTTTTGATTGCCCAATAAACTAATATTATTTTGTTTCAAAGAATTGTCACATCTTAAACACACGCCATACCTTAGTAAAGTTATAACCTTTCATATTCCCAAAAAACCAATCCATGCAATTCTGTCTTTTCAAATTCCATATTCAAAATATAAATAGGATCACTCTCGGTCCCAAAAAACCAAATCCATGCAATTCTATCTTCTCAAATTCCAAATTCAAAATATAAATACACAATCCTACCACTGCATTATCACTCTCACACTGCTACTTCTTCTGAAGTCCTGCTGATTACTTCTTTTGAAGTCCTGCTGAAAGGTTCACCTCAATCCAGTAATTTTTTTTAATTTTAGTTAATCTTTTATTACACTATTCCAAATTCCAAATCAATCTAAATTTATATTTAATTTATTATCATATGTTGTAGATGGCCCCTCTCTTTCGCCTAATCAAGGAACTCGATTCCTCTAAGACGCAATGGGCTGCAAAAATGCGACTCATCCGTTCTTACCATATACCTGCATTTGAAAACAAAAACAACTATAAAAGCTTGGAATGTGTTTTCCACGACTCGGAGGTATATAATATTATTTATGCATTCTGAAACTTTCACATAAATTCATTAAATCATTAATTCAATTTTTTTATGCATTTTCAGGGTACAAGAATACATGCTACAGTTAACCGACCCTACATTACAAGATTTAATTCCATATTAGTTGAAGGCAGGCTATTTGCAATTAGAAATTTTGTGGTGACAGTTGACAAAAACAAATATAGAACAACAAGGAATAGTAAACAAATTATATTTATCAACGATACCAAAATTATAGAAGTTTTTGATAAAGAATTTCCCACATTTCTATACGATTTTCAATCATTTTCAAAACTAGCTATTGTTGAAAAGTTAAATGAAACTCAAATGATTGGTAAGCTTCTTAATTATAGTTCAAAACTCAACATGTTATACTCTGTTTAACTTGATATAAATATCTGACCATAAATTGTCACTTTCTCAAATGCAGATGTCATTGGAAGGGTGGTTCATGTCTCTGATCCTAGAGTCATAGAATACAAGGAAGGGGAAAGAGTTTTGATGGAAATAACACTTGAAGACTTAGAGTCAGTCTTTTCAATCTTTGAAAATGCCTCATTTAGATTTATTTAAGCACATATTCCCATTATTTTCTTAAAATAGAAAGCAAAAACTGAAATGCACTCTTTAGGGGGAGTATATAGACCAAATGACAGAATTTATGAAGAATGCATGCCCTGAACTCCCAATTTTAATTGTACAATTCTGTAGGGGAAAGTGTTACCAAGGTAAGTTATAACAATTTATTATCTAATATCTTCAATAAATATATATACTAATGCTATACAACTTTCAGACCGTGTGACTGTTACTTCCACTTACTTCGCTACAAAATTGGTTTTCAATGCTGAATGTACTGAAGTTGCAGCATATAAAATGAGGTATTTCATATTCTATAATAATTGGTATAATGCATTGCTTCTCTAACACGTATTTACATTTTATACATTTTGAATACAGATTCAAGGAT
Source organism: Prunella vulgaris (assembly GCA_026898435.1). Lineage (NCBI taxonomy): Eukaryota > Viridiplantae > Streptophyta > Magnoliopsida > Lamiales > Lamiaceae > Prunella > Prunella vulgaris. Next base: position 72,464 of record JAPKLY010000255.1, on the reverse strand, counting down.
GATAGTGATTGTTTGAGTTCAGTTTATCTATCTACACCCAAAGAAGTTGACAAATTCTCCAACATTAACATATGCACAATCTAACAAATCAAGGAGAACAATGAAGTTTGTTTTTATCTAACATTTCTTATGTGTTCCAAAATAAATTATCATATTTTGATTTATACGTTAAAAACCTGTGTTTTTAGGTTGGTATGGGTTTCGGCCAATATAGTATCAGTTGAAACATTCGAAGATTGGTGGTACTTGGCATGTCAAAAATGCAATCGCAAAATCAAAAGAGTGAAGCATGGATTTCAATGTTCCAACTGTAACACGATTAGTTCCAGTGGATGTCCAAGGTTATTATTACACCTATTCATAATTATAGGTTATTGCAGTAAGTATGATTTAATTATGTTATTACAATCTAGGCAGACCATGCATGTGTAGACAAATTATATGCTTCATGTACGAAGACGTACCTTTACCACAATTTCAACTTATTATGTATATGTACTCTATACAAATTAGGTACAAAATACACGTCCGGTTTCACGATGACACCGACAACACTCTTTTCGTACTATGGGATCAGCATTGTGTTGAATTAATTGGAAAAACAGTGACACAAGTTTTGGAAGAATCTCAGGATGAAAATACATCAAAACATCCAGATGCTTTCACAAATATTTTTGGTAAAGAAATAATTTTCAAGATACATGTCAAGGAAGACCAAGTCAATGACTATAACGGTGCCTATAGTGTTACGAAATTGACTCAAGATAAATCTCTTATGTCCAAATTTAGTGGTGGCTATTCCAAAAGTCAGGTAAATGTTTTTCCAATTGTTCCTCAAAAAAATTTTAGTCATTTATTTTAAATAACAATAATTGTATGAAATTATTTCAGGAAACTGATTACAAATCCAAATTGCATGTTGAGGAAATGGGAAGTGGAAAGGTTATCTAAATGGGCCTGTTTTAATAATATCTTATAATTTTTATTTTACACTTACTAAAGTTTATTAATTATTTTTTCTCAATCAATTTCAGCTTAGTTCATCGGAGAGCGAGGTCAGTACACCGCGAAAAAAGACAAATGATGTCAACAATGATGTCATGGAGGAATCAAGACTCAAAAGAAAATTGCTCGATGAATTCTCTTCTACTGCGCCTGAGAAGAAAAAGGTGTTCATAAAGCAAGAGGATGACTAGAGAAGTGATAAAGTTATCTATAGTTTTTTGTGGCAACCAATCTTAAGTCATTTGAAGTTTTAACTAAGTTATGTTAGGTATTATTTTTGTGGCATAACTTAGGTATTATTTTTGTGGCAACCCAATTCTGAAGTAGGTTAAATATGGGGGGATCTTATATTAATGTGGCAACTCAGTGCTGAAATAGTTAAGCTAAATTATGGTGGAACCTTATTTTGAGTTTATTGAATGCTTTTTTGTGCCTAAATTGTTTAGGATGGAAATACTCTTCTATAAAGTGTTTAATTATGATTGGTTGGCTTTAATTTTTTTGCTTCAATAAATTCTTATTTATTTAACTATCTTATTAATTAAAATTTTATGAGATACTAAACCATCATACCAGATGATCTAATAATTATGCATCTACATATTCACATTATAAATGTAGATGCAATAAAGAAAACTGAATATATATAAATTCAAACAAGAAAAGACAAATTATTGAAAAAAAAAAGAATATCTAATTGAAATAAGCAAAAGATAAATTATGCAACAATTTTTTAAGTACATATTTTTCCATAAAAAATATGCAAACATATAGATATATCAACATTTTCACAAAACAAGACAAGATATAAATAATAACCTTTCACTCTATATTCTTAAAAAAATAAAACCCAAATATAATATGAGATACTAAACCATCATATCAGATGATCTAATAATTATGCATCTACATATTCACATTATAAATGTAGATGCAACAAAGAAAACTGAATACATATAAATTCAAACAAGAAAAGATAAATTATGAAAAAAATGAGTATCTAATTGAAATAAGCAAAATATAAATTATGCAACAATTTATTAAAATATATCCAAGTATTACTGTAAGTGTCCAATGTAGCATAAGATATAAATGATAATTTTCTTACTTTATATTCTTGAAAAAATAAATTTCAAATTCCAAATATAATAAAAAGTTAAACTCAGCACTTTTATCCTAACTCTTCAGGTACATAGTTCAAAGTACATATTTTTTCCATAAAACTTTTTCAAGGTACATGTCAAGAACTTTGTCATATCTAAGTAATGGTGGGGTTTTATTTTAATTTTATAAAAAAAAAAAATTGTGCCAGTATTCTTTCATGAAATGTTTAATTATAATTGATTGCCTTCAAAGAAATGTTTGATTATAATTGATTGTCTTTTTACTTCCAACAAATTATTATTTATTTAACAATCTTATCAATTAAAATTTTATAAACATGTACAAATTCAAACAAGAAAAGATAAATTATGAAAAAAAAAATTGAATATCTAATTTAAATAAGCAAAGATAAATTATACAACTCATTTAAATATATACAAGTACTTTTTGACAAGATATAAATAATAATTCTTTCACACTGTCCGTAAAACCAGGAAGATCCCCAAATATATTAAAAAGTTAAACTCATAGCACTTTTACCCTAGCCCTTTAGGTAAATAGTTCAAAGTACACATTTTTCCATAAAAAATCTGCAAATATATAGATATATCTAACATTTTCACAAAACAAGATAAGATATAAATAATAACCTTTGCTCTATATTCTTGAAAAAATAAAACCCAAATATAATAAAATATTTTTTTTTGAAAGGCAAATATAATAAAATATTAAACTCTAACACATTTACCCTAACTCTTCAGGTACATAGTTCAAAGTAAAAAAAAATCATAAAAAATCTGCAAATATATAGATATATCAATATTTTCGCAAAACAGGACAAGATATAAATAATAACCTTTTACTCTATATTCTTGAAAAAATAAAACCCAAATATAATAAAATATTAAACTCTTAACACTTTTACCCTAACTGTTCAGGTACATAGTTCAAAGTAAACAAAAATTCATAAAAAATCTGCAAATATATAGATATATCAACATTTCTGCAAAAAAACTAGCTTTGGAATTAGATTTTTTCCAAAAATAGAGAATTATTGGCCTAAAAGTAGTATAACTTAGATAATGATGGATTCTGACATATTTGTATTTGTTTATTATATATTATGCTGCAATCAGCAAACCTTTCATATTCTATAATTTTCTTCTTTCATAATCCACCATTTCCATCAATAATCACTGTCAACACTATAACCACCGAACACTTTCCCCTTCTCTCCACACACACACACTAAATAAATACACACAATACTACAAAATATATCATCTCTACAATACTATCACTTGGCAAGTTTTGAAGGATGCAGTAGTAGTATAACCGAAACAACTCAATCAGCAACTATATCTAAGAAGTAGAAACTTCAAGGTCAAACCAGCCAATCACCTTTTCACCATTACTATGAAGGATTCAGACTTCAAAGGAAGAATAATATAGGTAAGGATCTTCTTCTTTTTTTCCTAATGTAAATAACAACTAAATCTAAGAAAGAGAAATTTTGACATGTCAAACAAGTCTCTCACATTTTCACTATATCTAATGTAATGTCAGAATAATTTTATTAAAAGATGCAACACAAAAGCTCATATATGTTGCTAAGATATACTCAAAGCCTTTATCAAACTCTTAGATTAGTTTTATCATCTGCATTAATGACTATAATATGTTCACAAAATGATTTCTTCTAAGAAATAGTTTGGGGCATGCTTACATAACAATTTTAAAGAGTAAATTTATGTTGTTTTTATTTTCAGAACATATATTACCGACTTCGAATAAATAATGTATCTCTACAACTCCAATAATAAAAGTCATTTTTGCTTAGTACTCTACCCTTGCATATTAGCTTTAGTTCGTTCAAAAGTCATATAGATGCAATTCAATTGTGTATTTATTCTATGTTTTGACAGTTTGTCAAATACAACACAACTGAATTACTTTTTAATATCTCATTCAGATAATTTTGACACATTGACGGATACAAGACATTATTTTACTGTGCCTCAATCAAATGCATGTGAGCACAAACATTATGATCGAATAGCAAATAACTAAGAAATGAAGAAGCTTACAAGGTCCACCATAGTGAATAGAAAACGTACAAAGAATGACGAACCTCATTACGGTATGTGCATTTGTAAACCTCCTTCTATCGTTATATTATTTTTCAAGTCCCACATAGCATCTGGTCGTGTTGCACCTTTGCTCATACAGTCCTAAAATACACAAAGTTCAATTAGAGAGTAACTCAGAACCATAAATGTGTCCATCCCATTTCAGATAGAGTAGTGCTGGCATCACTAAGAATTTTTTTTTAAATAATATTTTGTAAAAGTGAGCCCTCATCTATTAATATCATCCAAATGGATTATGTATATACATAAATGATTATATAGGAACAAAATAAGTTCAGCACAATTCGATGAATGATTAAATTAGGTTTTTTTTTCTTTTCTGAAAAAAAAGGGAGAGTATGGACAACTAGAACATCTTGATAAGCAAGAAAGTAACTGACAGAACATACATTAAAAGAAGAATTATCCAAAGTTCATTATTTTCTATTTTTATATAATCTACAAATGTTGAGATACGTCCTTTGAAATCAAATAATCCCTAACCATCTTGCATCTATCTCAATAACTATCATTAAATACAATTTTGTAAAGCAATAACTTACCATATCAGATTCATGCAAATCTCTCCAGAGATAATGATAGATATACAAGAATCTCCAGTGCAGCATCTCCAACTTTTAGGTCCTCTCTAGCTATGGCCCAACATCTAGACCAAAAACAGTCAATGAAACAACAGTCATATTACTTCCTTTCCCATCTATAGATAATAAGAAAGGTAAAACACATTGTTATCTTATCATAGAATGAATAAAAACAACTTCATAGTAGAATGACTCACAAGCTGTATCCAATTTTGTTTTTACACCATTCTTGACACCCCCAACTAATAGATCCTTTTCTTGCTCACAGGCAGAATTGCTGCCCCAAACTATTTTTGCCTCTTCCCTATATTTTCACATTTGTCTCTTAGATTAAGATTATCTCCATCAAAGTATAGGTCTACATGAAAAATAAGCCATTAAGAGAACAACCTTAGTTGATGTAGTTCAATACAAAGAATGATACATCTGAGAAATTTTGAATGAAAAAATAGGTGCATATGATAAATAATGGAGAACTCACTGTTACTTATGTCACAGCCTTTACTCCCCATGCATCTCTCTCTTCTACTCTCAGCTCTTCTACTCTCAGACTCAGTAAGACCCTGATCTATTGTCCTGCAAGCAAAGAGATAAAGTTGATCAACTTAGTTTATCCTTAACTTTTACTTTTTTATTTAAGAAATTTACTTTTTAATATTTTTCTCTAATTCGTATTATTCATCTTTTGTAAACACAAACTTTTTTTTTAGAATAATATCCCTTCCAACAAATAAAATTATCACTATACAAAGTATAAATTATCATGCAACTTTTAGTATATCATTTTAAAATCTTTCCACCAAAGGAAAAGCCTGTGTGTCCACCAATTTTGGTTATGCCATCATTCTTCAGAGATTATACCATATTCAGAGGGTGAACAAGAGACATAAAAAGGTCAAAAGAATGAAAGCAAAAAAAGAAGATATGCTTATCCAAAAGTCACCCATAGGGGTAGGGTGGGGGAGTTGAGCCAATTAATCAAAACAATCAGGTATATGCATGCATGCTTAATAAGTCTATACAAATATGCATTCTTTGACTATATGCTATATAACTTTGTGAGAAAAATACTTCCTGAACTCCAAACATGATATAATAGGAAGGGCACGAATCTATAGTTTACCATGAGGACTTTCACCACCTCTAAGCATTTCCACCAGTTACCACTGCTCCTACGACAGCACCATAACACCATAGTTGCTTCCCTTGCATTCTTTAGCTGGAACATAAGGAAAAACTTATCATGCCCTTGAAAATGAAATTGATTACATAAGACCCATTACACACCATTTTCTTCAACCAAATACAGGAAACACAAGGAGAAATGCCTCAATTTTAAGTTTCAAGAAACCATAAGAATTTGCCCATGTAAAATACGTACCAAGCCTTCAATTTACACAACTAATTATCTAATGAAGAAAATGGGCAAAGATCACGACTAAATTCTAGATCTAAACAATACTATCTGAACCGGTGTAAACTGAAAAAAATGTAATGATATGTAGTTGCAAACCCTAGGGAGTTCAAATCAACAAATAATTCCTGATCCGACATGCAAAAGAAAAACACAAGGAAAAAAGAAGATAGCAGAACAGTGAACAAAATTAAAACTACATGAAATCGATAATTAGTCTGCAAACCCTTAGGGTACGTTTGTTTTGGGATTAAGGGGGTCGTGGGAAGTCATGACTTTGAAATCCTGAGATGTGAAAACTTTGATGAATAATAAAAGTGTGTGTTTGTTTTAAAATTTTAGTAGGGTAGGATGTTACTTTATGTCAAATCAAAGTGTGATAATGATTGATTTTATAGGTATAATAATAGGTATTTTATGAGTGTTGCGTTGGAAAGAGTAATAATAGGTTTAATAGGTATTTTTAGGTGTGGATTGAGTTTGGGATGTGAAATCCGGATATTATATCCCAAACTCGTGTAGAGACGTGATCGCAAAGTCCTACGTGCATTCGTGCTAGTCCCAAAACAAACATACCCTTATTGTTTTCAAATTAAGATTCCAAAAGTCGTGTACCTTCAGGTGTTCACCGAACATCATGAACCAAAATCTGGTATTGAATTCTCGATCAACTAATATAGAAAAAATCACATATCAGATCGAGCAGAATAGATGAGATTGAAGAAATTTGAGATCTGGAAAATATAATTAAATATATTCTGTGTAAATGTGTATAATACATATGGACGAGTGTCGTGTGATCAAACGCGTGTATCTTGGTATACATGCGTTGTAAGGGTTTGAATGAGTCATATTTATTAGTCACTGTATGAAATGAAGTATACATATAATATAGATTTGTATAATTAATATTTATGGGGACATATGTATATTATGTTATATATTATAATTTAATAATTTTGAGGGAGGTGGGGTCGGGTATATATCTATTTAAGTAGTTGAATTATATTATTCTTTTAATTTATAGCAAATCTTAATTAAAAGTAAAAAAGATATTATCCAAATTATTATATATAGTCCCTTTTTTCATGTAATATTAAAAATAGATCTTCTCCTTATAAAAAATATTTATAAAATATTTAGAAGTATATAATGGTATTATATGAAAATAAAATATTTACATCATAAGATGAAATAATATAACGTTTATTATCTTCATAATCTTATATGTTTGTAGATTTTTTCAACTTAATTATATTCTATTAACTTTTTCAAAAACTAAAAATAATAAGGCAGCAATCATTTATTATTATTTTTTTTGTCAAGTAGTTAAATAAAATTAAAATCTTAATTTGCATGTCTAGATATTCTCATTAATGGATACAAAAAAAAAATTATGATACAGTATACCTTAGTGATTTATTAATATGTTTCAAATAAGCTTCACAGTAAATATTATCACACATAATATTTTTTAATGAAAATAATTAATATTTTTGAAACTGATACTATAAATGCAGTTCACTGATATTTTTGTGCAGTTTATCAATACCCTTCAAACATGTTTTATTATAAATATTATTCACATGATACATTTTTATTTGTTATTGTTACTTTGTATATATCTACCTTCTTAATTTTAAACTTTTAAAATTATTTTCAGAAAAAGATTCAAGGTATAAAAATGATACGAGTAATCCGACTCCACCTTCAGCAGGAACATCATTGTTTCCATCTTCAACATATCATTTACAAGACATAACAAATGGTATGACTTTTTTTAATTATAATTATGAATATTAAGTTATTTTTATAATATGATATTTCATTGTTTATTGCAGTTTGTACCTCAATTAAATCTAATGAATCTCTTATGATAGGTACCAATAAATCAATGATTATTGATTTGACGACTCTTGATGATTGTCATAATGCCTCACCAACACTAGATGGCCATCACACATCATTTTCTATGGATAACAACGACATTCAACATTCATATCTAAAAGACCCTGGTATATAAATTCAGAACTTCAAATTTATTTATTATTATTATTATTTATTTATTTATGATATCATTTTATCTTATAGAATATTTTTATTAGTGCACTTTTTATTTTGTCTGTTAGCAACTAATAATTATTTATGCTATTATTTTTAACAGATCATTAGGATATTGGCGATCCAACTTACAAATGTCAATTTTGTGGTGCATTCTTTTGGTATGAAGAAATGCTAGAATTTCAATTTAACTCCAAAAATCCAAAATACTCTTCATGTTGCATGCATGGCAAAATCCAGCTTCCACCAATGAGAGAACCTCCTCAAGTTTTGCATGACCTATTATATGGAAGCTCTGAGAAAAGCAAACACTTCATAAAAAATATTAGATCTTATAATAATATGTTTTCTTTTACGTCAATGGGCGGGAAGATAGACTCCATGTCAAATCAGTCAAGCGGTCCACCAATTTTTAGATTGCATGGACAAAATTATCATCTTATGGGTAGTCTTTTACCAGCCGAAGGATCAACTCCTAAGTTTGCTCAACTATATATCTATGACACAGAGAATGAAATTGAGAATTGAATCAAAAGTGTCAGGTTAGTTAAATAATTCAATTAACTACATGTGCATTATCTCAATCATTTTTTACATATTTTACATATTAATACATTATAATTTTACTTTATTATAATGTACATATAAGAAAATACATACACATATATATGCATTAATATTGATCTTTTCTTAATTTATTTTAGGCAAAAGGATAGTATAAATACACTTCATGCGGAAATTGTGGCTGGTTTAAAAGAGATGTTAGATGAACATAATATTTTGGTTAAGTCGTTTAGGATGGCAAGAGAAAAACTGGTTGAAGGAGAACAAACTAATATCAAATTAAGGTTGATTGGCATAAGAGGAGGTGATGCCCGTAGATATAATCTTCCATCGGCTTCAGAAGTAGCTGCTTTGATTCCGGGTGATATTGACGAGTGTTTGGGTGATAGAGATATATTAGTAGAGACACGGTCTGGACAACTGAAGCGGATCAATGAGCTACATGCTGCATATCTTGCTTTGCAATATCCACTTCTATTTCCGTATGGTGAGGATGGTTATAAGGAGGATATTCAGTTCTCAGAAGACAAGTCCTCAAGGGAAGGCGACAGAAAGAATAATAGTATGAGAGAATGGTTCGCATATCGGTTGCATGAAAGAGAGCACGAGCCTTCATCTATTCTTGTGTCAAAAAGACTAACACTACAATTTGTGGTTGATGCTTACATGATGGTCGAATCAGCAAGATTGACATATGTTCGAACACATCAAAAGCAATTACGCTGTGAGATGTACAAGGGACTTGTTAAAGCATTACTACGAGGAGAGAATGATCCATGTGCAATGGGGCAGCACAGCATACTACCATCCATTTTTACTGGTGGAGCTCGCTACATGGTTCAAAATTATCAAGATGCAATGGCCATATGTAGATGGGCTGGCTACCCTGACATATTCATCACTTTTACATGCAATCTGAAGTGGCCCGAGATTGTTCAATTTTTAGAGAAAAATGGGTGTAATGCAGAAGACCGTCACGATATAATATGCCGAGTTTTCAAGATGAAGTTAGATAGATTGATAAAAGATCTTCGCAAGAACAAAATATTTGGCACAGTGAGAGCACTGGTATACACAGTTGAGTTTCAAAAGTGTGGACTCCCTCATGCCCACATACTGCTTTTCCTAAGCAGTGAAGATAAGTACCCAACACCAGGTCACATCGATCTTATAATTTCAGCTGAGATTCCTGATGAGAATAGCGACCCAGCTTATTATAATGCAGTGAGATATTTTATGATGCACGGACCAAGTGGAATTGTGAGACCAAAATCTCCATGTATGTCAGAGAATCGTTGTACCAAGCATTTCCCAAAGAAATTCATTGATTCAACAACTATAGATGAAGATGGATATCCTGTGTACAAATGTCGAAATAATGGTAGAACAGTGGCGAAGAATGGCATTGAACTTGACAATACGTACGTTATCCCACATAATCGTTACTTACTGATGAAGTATGGCGCACATTTGAACGTGGAATGGTGTAGTCAGTCTCGATCTATCAAATATCTTTTCTAGTACGTCAACAAAGGGCATGATCGAGTTACTGCATCTTTTTACAAGAGTACTAATGAAGATGATGCAGCAGCAAATATTGATGAAATCAACATGTATTACGACTGTAGGTACATATCACCATGTGTTGGTCCTGAAACGAGTATAATCAGTGTATGGGGGGGAATACACTGATGTCAGATTTTTCTGAAA
>JAPKLY010000255.1:50803-61865 GCA_026898435.1 Prunella vulgaris | reverse complement strand
CATCAGGGGTTTTGGGATCTAATCAAAACACTCAGATTGTCCCAACACCATGCGAGGCAATGTGGCGTATACTAGGCTATGAAATACAATACAAGAATCCTCCAGTTGAGCGACTTGGTTTCCACTTACCGGATGAACAGTCTGTTATCTTTTCTGATTCTGATCCAATAGATTTTGTTCTTCAACGCCCTACAATGAATCAAAGTATGTTTCTTGCTTGGTTCAAAGCAAATGAGATATATCCTGAAGCTAATGGATTGGCGTATGCAGAATTTCCTCAAAAGTTTATCTAGAAAGCATCAACCAAAGAGTGGGTGAAGAGAAAAAGAGGATTCTCATTAGGACGAATTTTTTTTGTTCCTTCTGGTAGTGGCAAAATATACTACTTGAGATGTCTGCTCAGTGTTGTTCGATCTCTAAAGAGTTTTAATGACATAAAGACTGTAGATGGTGTGCAGTATGTGACATTTCGCGATGCCTGCTATGCACGTGGTTTATTAGATGATGATAAAGAGTACTCTGATGGCATTTTGGAAGCCATCCATTGGGCTTCAGCCAGTTCTTTAAGATATCTCTTTGTCACGTTGCTATCGTCAAATTGTTTGAATAGTCCAGAGGTAGTGTGGGAGAACTGTTGGACGTATTTATCAGATGATATTCTATATAGACAACGTCAGTTATTGAATCACCAAGGTACTTTTACAATAATAATTATTAAATATACTAATGAAACTAAATTTTAATTATATAATTTTGTAAATGACTTATATATATAATTTGTTATCTTATTTTCTTTCAGATTTATTATTGACGGAGGATGAAATAAAAAAATCTTGCTTTGGTGGAGATTAAGAACTTGATGCAGAGATTTGGAAGAACCCTCAGGGATTATGATGTAATGCCATTTCCGGATATGACATGTTCATCAGCCATGCAAAATAAAGCGGTACATGATGAGTTAAGATACAATCAAGTTGTCTTAGCCGAAGAACACAAGAATTTGGTGGCTAATTTAACTAATGAACAACGACATGTGTACGATACGATCATTGATTCAGTTGAATCACATCGTGGGGGTGTCTTTTTTGTCTATGGTTATGGTGGTACTGGAAAAGACTTTCTTGTGGAAGACACTATCTGCAGCGAATAGGTCAAAGGGAGAAATTGTTCTTAATGTAGCTTCAAGTGGTATAGCATCACTTTTGCTCCCCGGTGGTCGAACAACTCATTCTCGGTTTGCAATACCTCTAAATCCAGTTGAAGACTCAACATGTTCCATTAAACAGGGTAGTCCACTTGTAGAACTAATTGTGAAAGCTAGACTGGTCATTTGGGATGAAGCACCAATGATGCACAGGTATTGTTTCGAAGCATTGGATCGAACTCTTAAAGATATCATGCAATTGAGCAATCCATTGAATAAAAACAAGCCTTTTGGGGGAAAAACTATTATTTTCGGTGGCGATTTTCGTCAAATTTTACTAGTAATTCCTAAGGGCACTCGACAAGATATTGTGCACGCAATAATAAATTCATTGAGCATATGGAAGGATTGCAAGTTATTGAGGTTAACCAAGAACATGAGGCTACAAGATCAAGATTCAGCAATTCAATATAATGAGCTATAAGAATTCTCTAAATGGATTGCAAGTATTGGGGATGGAACAGAAGGAGTTGAGAAGGATGGTCATGCAATTGTTGAAATCCCTAATGATCTTTTACTCAATAGTTCTGGTGATCATATACCAACCATTATACAAAGTACATATCCTTCCTACAGAGATTTGATGGACAACCCAAGTTTTTTGAAGGATCGTGCTATACTAGCACCAACTCTTGATGTTGTTGACAGCGTAAATGAATATATGTCTTCATTGAATTCAGGTGATGCAAGGACGTATTTAAGTTCGGATAGCGCATGCAAGTCTGATTCAAATGTTGACATATTGGCTGATGTGCACACACTAGAGTTTTTAAATGGAATACGATGTTCGGGTGTTCCAAATCATGAGTTAACATTAAAAGTTGGGACTCATGTAATGTTATTGAGAAATATCGATCATTCACTTGGTTTGTGTAATGGTACTCGGCTGGTTATTACAAAACTTGGATCACATGTCTTGGAAGCGAAGATTCTATGTGGAAGTAACGCAGGCCATGTAGTATTGATCCCAAGAATGTCGATGACTCCTTCAGATCCGAGATTACCATTCAAATTTCAAAGAAGACAGTTTCCCTTGATCGTATCATATGCTATGATAATAAATAAAAGTCAGGGACAATCACTTTCGCATGTCGGCCTATTATTGAAGAAGCCTGTTTTTAGTCATGGTCAGTTATATGTTGCTATTTCACGAGTGACCAATCGGAAAGGGCTTAAAATTTTAATTTGTGACCAAGATGGTGAGAATAGTAGGTCAACCAAAAATGTTGTGTACAAAGAAGTATTTCAAAATCTATAATTTTTGTAAGTGATATTCAGTTTTTGTACATTTTTATCTAGATTATATAAGTTAAATATTTCTTAAATAGTTTTTTTTTCAAATATCAATTGTACTCACATATAATTTTACTCAATATTTTAATTTTCAACTCAACAATTTTATAAGATATTAAATTTATTTTCAAATTAAAAGTAAACATAAATTACAACAAAAATATACTTTACATTAATTTATGTTTTTTCATGAATAAAATTTTATTAATAAAAATATAATATTAATTAATTATATAATAATAAAATATTTAAACTGTTAAATCGTGCATCGCACGGGTGAAATACTAGTGTTTATATGAATTCCAAATGTGAAATTGGTTTTTTGTCTGCAAATGAGGTTAATGTTATATTCATGGTAAAGTAAATAATTGGGTCAATTACACATAGGTGCTGTTTAGGGGCTTGAAACTCATAGAGGTGCTACAAAATTAAAAATTACACGTAGGTTTAAAATGAGTTAAAGTATGTTGTGGATGTACTATTGAAGGAGCGTGTACTATTAATGCTTTCATTATACTATACATATTACTACTCATTCAATGATATATCTTGTCATTTATTATTATGCGACACCTGACGCGCGTTGATGTGACATATCTGAACTACCTTTTATTGTAGTCATCATTTCAACACAACAAGTGTTGTAATTTGATAAATTTTTGGCAATATTTTCCGGCAATATGAACGAATGTACTACTGCATAAGCGTATGTACTATAGTTAATTAGTTATATTTGTATTAATTCTTCTATGATTGTAATATAGTATTTCTGAATATACGAACCCTTCTGTGATTGTACTACAAAATCTATAGAATTTAAATTACAATATGTACAATATATCCTACAAATCATAAAAAAAGCATCAACAAACTATTTCTAGCACACCACTCAAAAAAGCATCAGCAAAAACATTTCCTCTGTGTGTGTGTATATATATATATATATGCAAACCAATGTGTTCTAAAAAAACAAACCAGCAAACTGTTTCTAGCACACCACTCCCTCTTAGTCCCGTGTCATGCTTTAAAGCCTACAAATCTGAAACTTACAAACTATTTTCTTTCTCTTCTCTGTGCCCCGACTTTATCCGCTCCAATCTTCCTTTGAGTCGTCGATGAAGCTGTGGTCACCCCCACCCAAATTATCGGCGGTGCAGTGCTCTGTCCGGTCAAGTTGGACTCCAGGGTGCAAATAATTGCTTTGATAACGTTGTTGTAATGAAGGATGTTGCAAGTACGTCTAGCGTTGTTAGACCAAAATTTGTACAAAAGTTTACTTCTTCCGACATAAGCAAAGGGGGATTGGTAAGTTAGAACCTAATACTTTTTAATATATTTTTATTAATTATAGTAACAGAAAATTTATATTTTTTATTTATTTAGCTTATTTTTTATTTAAAATTTAATCGCAACCGATACCTACTGTGTTTTGGAATGAATATATCAAAAGATTCTATGAATCTTATCCTAAGGCTGAGTTAAAAATGAAAGAAGATAATGGATTGTTCTTATCAAGGATGAATGTCGGTCTTTTTTGTTGTCAGCTGGGTTCAAGAAAATAATTACTGATATGAATCTTAATGTTGAGAGTGTTGTTGAGATGATATTGAGTTTGAACCTTTTATCTTTCAATTAATCTGTAAAAGTTTAATTACTGTGTGGTATCCTATTATAATTATTATGTTATTTTTTAAATTTGTTGAATGTTCATCTTTTTTAAGATCTTAATATTACAGTATTGTTTGATATTTATATTTTGCATAGTCTATCAATGTTATGAATTTAATTTGCTCATACTTATTATATGTGGCTATATTATGTTTGTATATAATTATTTCATTATATTACATTTTTCAAAATGAGTTTTATATTTATTATGAAATTTATAATTTTTTATAAACAATAGTTATTTTATCCTAAGATATTATTGGTAAATTGGTTAACATGATATCGAATTTAAAAAATAAATTATTTAACAGAATCCATCTTACACTATAAAAAATAAATTATTTAACAGGATCCATCTTATACTATGCAATATGTTACACAAGTTTTTATTTAAAATTAATCAGGGATATATGATGTTAGTTCTATCGAGTTATTACATCAACGTTAACATTAGCAATTATTTATTTATGTACACCTTCTTATTGTTAAACAAACATATATACTAAGATCGCAGACGAGATTTTATCACCAAACCCCTTTCAGCTTTGAAATTAGAGTATTTTTTGGTGATGCAAAGAATTAAAAATATTAAAGGAATACAATGCGAAAAACATTATTTTACTGCTTAAAGTTGGCACACATGTTATGCTCTTGAGTAATATTGATCATTCAAAAGGATTTTATAATGGAACAAGGTTAGTTTTACTGCTTTTGTCTAATTTAAATTAAATATTCATTAACACTTATCGTTATAGAATTATATTGATATATATATATATATATATATATATATATTTAATTTCTATAGGCCGGTCATCACTCGATTGTGCAATAAAGTAAATGAAGTTAAAGTTCTCACTAGTATTAGTGTTGGTGAATTAGCTTTGATTCCTAGATTGTCATAACTCATTCTGATCCAAGATTACAATTTAAGTTCACGAAGAGGCAATTTTCGTTGATTGTTTCTTATGCAATGACTATAAGCAAAAGTTAAGGACAATTTTTTTTTCATGTAAGAGTATTCCTTAAAAAACCTTTGTTCATTTTGAAAATTACAACACGTGGTGGTTTGAAAATTATGTAGTGTTATGATAATAACCATAATGGAAATACAACAAAATATGTTGTATATCAGGAAGTGTTCAGATATGTTTATGTCTTCTTATATATACTTTTCTTTTGAAATAGATCTGTTGGAGGAGATCTTTCCAAATCTTCTTATTTTAGGTAGTTGCAGGCTAGTTGTACTTGGTTGACCTTTTCCAGTGCTTAATCAGGAAATATTGCGGACGCCGCCTGCAACTTTGAGACACATTGAATGCCGCATTAAATGTTGTGCAGACTCCATATGTGTGTGTCGACATCTGATTGACTCTCCGCACAAACAGTTAGTTCTTCGATGTGACTTTATGCTTCCTCGTACATTTAAACTCCGAGTATGTTGATCTTTACTCAGAATAAATGTTTGTCTCATTCAGAGTCTACTGACATTCTGATAGTCTCAGGTGTTAACATAAATGTCAACTCCCATAGCGTGAATAACCTTTTTGTCAGGACTTACAAGTATTAGTAAATGATACACACCGAGTCAGGTCTTATAAGTATCAATAAATGATACTTAGCCTGAGTAAGGTTACATTGACCTCACTGAGTGAGTCCTGACCTGAGCATGCTTAGTGTACTCAGTAGGAAAATCAATCAGTGGAATAAGTCAGGATGACTTAAACAAGTCTTCAGGATGAATCTTCAGGTTCTTCAGGACTCAGCTTATGACCAGATGACTTCCTTCAGGACGATCCTTCAGGGCGAGTTCTGACCTTCAGGTGGAAGTACATCTCAGACTTCAGATCTTTGGGTCGACTCCAACAATCTTCACTCCTTCAAATATTTTGTTGATGAAATTTATCATCCTTTGCTCCCAACCCCCCCATCCTTGGCGCCACAAAGAGACCTATGATTTAACTAGTTGTACAAGATATGTATTAAATGTAAAAGATATCAAGAGATAGTGATGTAACTGTCATAATCCTTTGAGCATTTTATCCATGGAATGTAGGCCATAGAGCTGAATACATTATATTCTTGCATTTTTTTTCTTATATTTATATTATGCAATCCAGACAACAGTAATGCATGCAAGAAAATTTACCTGTCATGTCTATCTTCTCAGACATGGTTATATACTCCTGCAGCGAACCATATCATCAAAGAGTGGAAGCAAAATAAAGGAATGAATACAGATGAGAAAAAATAGTAGCAGCTGAAAGAATAAAATTAGCCAGATGTTCATACCATAGGAAGAGCGAAAGCATATAAGGCAAAAGAAAAAGGTGGCCTAACAATATAATAACAGTCAAGTTAGTCTAATTGTCTGTTGGGAAAAAACGCGGATCTATACGGGTTTTACGCTAAATACAAATTTAAGCCTACAACTAATATCATGATTCAAACATAATTAAATCAAATAGTTGTACATCCAAAAACAAGCTTCGCATGCAAAACATATGAACATATAAAATCACATAAAACCCTACACATGCGGAAATAAGGGATTTAGTGAATTATACCTCTTGATGAAAAGACAGTTTTTGAGACAAAAGACATCCTTTTGAGATACTTAAGAGAAATGGTATTGTTAGCAATGATGGCCCCAAAAGTCCTTCTCACGTGCCCTTGCTTTTAACAACAATCAAATTTGATCAACCCAAAAGCCTTCTCAAGTATTCCCTTGTCCTTACCCGTATACCCGGTGGGAGGCACACAAATAATTATAACACAAGGAAGAAAATAATTTTGTTGCCCAAGCACCTATAATTTTCGAAATTATAGATGAATATTCAATGTATTTGATGTCTTGTATCATCTCATATTTATAATGAGAATACAAGATATTGAATATCAAATATTTCAAATCTTGATAATCTTGAATACCAAAAATTCTAACCTTGATTATCTTGAATATCAAATATTATATTCTTGATATTATTAATCATCATATTTTCAAAAAATACATACTTTATTTTTAACTTAATGAGATCTTAATTTTATTAGATATTCTTGTATTCAAAAT
The DNA here is from genome assembly GCA_026898435.1 of Prunella vulgaris. NCBI lineage: Eukaryota > Viridiplantae > Streptophyta > Magnoliopsida > Lamiales > Lamiaceae > Prunella > Prunella vulgaris. The sequence goes on along the minus strand of JAPKLY010000255.1, from coordinate 54,630 downwards.
ACATATCCATTTTCCATAAAATCTCTCATTAATTTAAAATATAATTATTTTCGAAAATTCCAAAACAAATGGCCCCAAAATATTTCTTATTTTTTAATCACCTTGTTCATTGTTTGACATTTAATTGGGCTACTTGAGGGGCCTTTAGGAGAATTAAGATTGGACCTCCTAATGGGCCTTGAATTCTAACATTGAGCCCAATGTCATTCAACCCATTAACATTAATCCCACTTCACTATAGGATTAATGTTGCACTATCCATCTTAACCCATATTACAATCATATGACTCTCGGTCAGTATTTCCTGTGTTTAAGATTCTCTTGCCCGTTAATTAATCAAGCCACTGAACGCTTTAATTAATTTAACATCTTAACCTTGGAGTAAGGACAACTCTTCTTTATCATCATACCGGAAACAAATTTCACTTGCAAGATTTAGTATGACGAACGTTTAGAGCCCACCAAGGGGACTAATCATGCAGGACTCTCCAAGCACACGTTCCTCTGTATTAAATCTTAGCAACTGTCATGTTCTCAATGTTGTCGCCCAAGATGCAAAGTATAGAGTCTCATTGACTCTCTACCCATAACAAAATAAAGCGCCACGCACGGATTAAACATAGTCCTATTTAAGGGACAAAGGTTTAGAAATAAACGACCACTGAGGTCTAATTCTCCATCCCATAAATCAGTACGGAAGAATTACCTCTCTGTAGGTCCTCTTCAATGCATCATCATGCACTAGTGTAATCCCTTGGTCAAAATAAGCCAATCTGAGATCTACACATCAACCGTTTACGAATAGGGTGTTCAAATCTCATCTAGGTTGTGAATTTAGTACTTGTTACAAGACACTGATAATGTGATCTTGCTGTGAGTTATTCGGGGATCACCACATTTATCTATAGTGTAACTTGTACTATTAAATTTGAACAGATTGCAATAAATAAATAACATTCATATTATTTAAAGCACAGTGATAAAAGATTTATTTCAGATAAAGCTCAAAGATTCAGTTTAGTTATACAAAGTAAAAACATACTTTCTAGTATAACCCTAACAATCTCCCACTTATACTCAAAGCAGATTGGCAACACACTTGACTCCCAATCTTTCCACATGTCTCTTGAATGTCGACAAAGGCAGACCCTTTGTGAAAGGATCAGCTAAGTTGTCTTCCGTTGCGATCTTTGCCACCTCTATGTCTCCTCTCTTAACGATTTCTCGTATAAGATGGTACTTCCTTTCAATGTGTTTGCTGGCTTTGTGGGCTCTTGGTTCCCTTGAATTTGCAACTGCTCCAGCATTGTCGCAATAGACCGTGATGATGTCGGACAAATTCGAAACTACATCCAAGTCCACTTAAAAGTTCTTGAACCAAACTGCCTCTTTCGCCACTAAAAAGTATGCACCTTTCTTTGTACATGGTTTAATGCAATATGTCGGAGGATATTTTGAGGTATTGTGAGGTCCGTTTATGAATAAAATGAATATTTTTGGAAAGTACGGACCTCACAATACCCCAAAATATCCTCCGACATATTGCATTAAATCACGTGCAAAGAAAGGTGCATACTTTTTGTGGACAGGGGTATAATTAATTTATGTTTATTTATTCTTCAAATCTTTAATTTTTTATAATGTTATATATTGACTGATGTTAGATAAATGTTATTTCCTCTATCTCTAAGATAGTCTTCACACAAGAAAAGACACAAATTAAAAAGTTAAAGAATGAATTTGAAGAGTAATTTTATAATATTTATATTTAGAATGAATAATAAATAAAAATATATGTATCAGTAGACCCAGATGAATGATATGTACGTAAAAGAAAATAGTGTGTCTAGGGTGCACTTGGGTGCATAGTATGCACCCTTAATTGGACCTTAATTTTTAGTATTTCCAATCCAATTTTTCTTCCGCCAAAATCCTTTTCATGAGCTGTTGTCCACTGTCATTCGGGCCAATTCCACCACCAATCCGGGCTAATTCTATCATTCGAGGTCACTGCCATGGAAGAACACACAAACACCCGCAATCGCCTGGAAACGGGAAGCCAACCGCCTCTGAAATGCACTATCGATCTCGCCCACAGCTCCACATGTTCATTTTTCTTCCATTTGTTTACTTGGATTGCAATTTCAGCAATAAGGGATGCATATGATGGTGGTTTAAATCTTTATGATTGCAGTCAATAGCTATCACCCTTTAATTAAGCCATCTTTCTCATTTGGTCGTAATAATTAATAAATAAATAATAAATAACTAATACTCAAAGAATAATTTATAATACCCAAAGAACATTTTATAATACTCAAAGAACATCTTATAATACGCAAAGAATAATTTATAATACAAAATGAATAATTTATAAATAAATAAACCCAAAGAATAATTTATAATACCTAAAGAATAATTTATAATACTCAAAGAACAATATATAATACCCAACCAATAATTTATAATATACAAAGAACAATTTTATGAATAAAAAATAAAAAATAATTAATAAATGAGTAATACTCATAGAACAATTAATAATACCCAAAGAATAATTTATAATACACAAAGAACATCTTATAATCACAAGATCATAGAACACCCAAAGAACATCTTACAAGATCATAGTATAATCTTTGGGTGTTCTTATAATTTATAATACCCAAAGAACATCTTATAATACCCAAAGAATAATTTATAATACACAATGAATAATTTATAAATAAATAATTCATAAATGAATAAACCCAAAGAATAATTTATAATACCTAAACAATAATTTATATTATTCAAAGAACAATATATAATACCCAAATAATAATTTATAATATCCAGAGAACAATTTATAAATGAATATTTAATAAATAAATAATTAATAAACGAGTAATACTTAAAGAACAATTTATAAATACCCAAAAAACAACTTATAATACCCGAAGAACAATTTATAATACCCAAAGAATAATTTATAATAAAATAATTAATGATAAATAATACACAATAAACAATTTATATATAATTATTTGTTCCATTGATATATATCCACTTGTTCTTGGGTATTTGTGAGCTTTTCTTGGAATATATATAAAAGTTATTTTTCAGGTATTGCTAAATTGTTCTTCATGTATTAATAAACTATTCTTGAGGTATAATACACTTGTTATTGGGATATTAGTGAATTAGTTTGTGAGTATTAATGACTTATTTATGAGGTATTAGTGAGTTATTTTAGTTATCACCTAAATATGTTTTTAGAATGTGTCATTTGAGTGCATATGTTGTTGATTAAACCACATAACACATTCTACATAAGCCATATGCCAAAACAATTAGTCTCATCCCATGTGTCATATCGTAACCCAATAATCTATATCAGTGGAATATGGTTTTTGAGTCTACTATTTGGTATAGCATAAAAATAGGCGATACATGATGCCAATTATTTTGAAAATGTACAATAAAAAAACCAGATTTTTTTTATACAAGACAATATCTCAAGAATCGAAAAAAATAACAAAAACAACCAACTCACTTCAAGATGCACTTTTTCATTAACTTCTTCATCTTCAAGCAACAATGAAGATCACACATTTTCTCTCTATTCCCATTCAGTACCTACATCATAATCTTGGCAATGCGCCTCAGTTTCTCATTGTCATCCTCCAATAACCCAGAGGAAGTCTCCAAGCAATCCTTTTCTTACAGCTTCTACACACATCGCCTTACAAATATTAAACACAAATCATTAATACCCCTGATTAGGGTCATAATTGCATATTTTTGTAATCATTTCTATATGGTTTTGATATTCTTATGATCATATT
>JAPKLY010000255.1:33369-48094 GCA_026898435.1 Prunella vulgaris | reverse complement strand
CCTATAAATAAAATATAATACCCCAAGAGTAAAATATAATACCCCAATAACAACTAATAAATACCTCAACAACAAATTTCTTTCTTACCATATAAGTAAAATATCATACCCCAAGAATAAAATATAATACCCCAAGAGTAAAATATAATACCCAAAAAATAATTTAATCCCATCTAAAATTTCGAAAGAATTAATTAATTCATTTATTTCCCTTAACATATTGTGTATATTCATTTAAATAAAGAAAATACATAGTTGAAAGTCATAGTTTTCAGAATCTCAAGTAGAAATTAATAATTTTCTAGATAGCATTACCAGCAACTTAAAAATGATGCAGCACATGAAATAATTAATAAATTAATAATTGTAACATAATTAATATTTTTAATAACATAATATACTATTTAATTAATATAATATAACATTATAAAATAGAATAATTACAATAAAGAGCTTATACTTGTTGTGATGAATCAAGGAGCTTAGATAATGGAGGTGGATACCCCAAGAACAAATAATAATACCTCAAGAACAAATAATAATACCTGAAGACAAAATAATTAATACCCAAATTATCAAAAAAATACATAGTGCGGTGTGTAGTGTGTGTTTCTGAAAATATCAAATTACAATTAAAATTAAAGCACATGCATAGTATGCATGCGCATGCACACTAATTTTTGCGTTAATTTAATAATGACCAAGCAAAAACAACATATTACTCATAATAATAAAGTAAAATGAACTGTTTCATGAGACTTATATAAAATTTATATATATATATAATCTTAAATATAAAAATCTATTTATTATTTTGTGAGATAGTGTATAAAATAATCAACTATAAATAATAACATTAATGTCACATTAAACCCTGTATTACTGGGAGAAAATACTAATTTTAATAAAATAATAATTTTTTAAATAAAACAGAGATAATATTTTGTGCACCAAGTGAACCTTATAACTCAAATTTACTTTTAAAAAGTTATATACCAATTATTATATATAAGTCACATATTTTATTTTTAGCAATAAAATATGTGACTTTTTAGTAATAATAGGGATAAAATTTAAAAATACACTTGAATTAAAAAATAATTTTTTAGTGAATTAGTATTATTTTTTCTAAAATTATGCTTCAGAATTCACTACCCTCGGTGCCAAACAGAGCTTTAAGTCACTCTCACTCTCTCAGCCACTGTTTAAAACACTCACCAACTCAGAAAAGTTAACCAAGAAAAGGGGGGGAAAATCGAAAAGGAGTGTGGAAGTGGAAAATGGAGGCGACACCACCACCGAGCGAACCGAGAAAGCGTGGGAGGCCGAAGGGATCGACCAAGGCTAAGGCAGAGAAGGACAGAGAAACTAGCGGCGGCGGAACACCCGCTAGAATGAGAGGTTCCGGCGGCGACAAGAAGAACACAGCCGCCGACGAGTCTTACACGCACTGGAAGCAGCTGGTTCCCGTGCTTTATGACTGGCTTGCCTCTCATAACCTAGTTTGGCCGTCTCTCTCTTGCCGGTACATTTTTTGCCTTCTTGGTTTTGAAAAGTTTCTGGTTAGGGTTTATTTGATTGAACCCCGGGGTCTTGGGTTTAAACTTGAAAACTTCTCGGAATGAAGTCTTTTGGCTTTAGGAGTCATATTCCTTGGTTTGAACGAAGAAATACCGTGGAAATTTACGTTTATTTATCCGTCTTTTCGCCTGGGGTTTAAGAGTACTGTATTGTTTTTTGTTGGTGCGCAATATCATTGTCTTGAGTAACAATTATTGTAAGTGTTTTGTGATTATTTACTTTTAAAACCCAAAATTTTTAGTTAGAACAGGAGATCTGGTGGAAATTTACGAAAATCTGCGTTGTCACCTGGGGTTTTAATGGATTGTAACGTTTTTCTTGTAGTGAAATTTCAGTTTCTAGATGAAACACTGTTGAAACGGTTGGTTTTGCAGCTTGTGGCTCTAAGTGGCTTTCTCTCGTCATAGCCAATTTTTTTCCGGGTTTTACAACTAGTGACTCTTAAAAGCAACGGCTTTCTCTAGGACACAAGAGTTAAAAACACAATGAGTTTCACTTTATGAAACAGATTTCTTTTGTTGGATTATCTGATACTTTTCTGTATGGTCAATATCCGATTAAATTAACTGATTTGCCTTTTTTTTTTTTCTTTTACAGATGGGGCCCAGTTCTTGATAGAGGAACTTACAAGACCAAGCAACGCCTCTATCTTTCAGAACAGGTAAACTTTCTCATTTATGCATTATCTTATGCGTGTTTTGTTATTTGCTAACAACTATTTGGTGTATTTGATTGTATGAGTAAGCTACATATAGTTTCTCTGTATTTAATTTTCATGAACATATTTGTGCCATCTGGATTTACTGTCATAGAATAAGCTTGGGGTGATTCCTATCCTATCACCTTCAAGGTCAACATGATTCTGTACTCTATTGGCAAACATAATTTGACTCTATATTTTATTGTCAAAGTACATTTAGCTGATGAATGCCTTAACTTACACACATGCTCTCAGATACATGCACTATAAGCTGTTAAGAGGTGGTGAAATCTAGGGCTGTTGGCTGGGTGTTGGTTCAACTTGCCATTATGACATCGACATCTGTTTAGTTTTCATTTTGATTTAGCCTGATCATGGCTGGGCTGGCCAAAAAATCGTTCATAAATCGACTTTTTAAAAAAAAATTCTGTGTACCTTTGTTCTTCTCCCACTTTTACTTATTGATTCTACTTTCAAATTTTAGTGCAATTTTCAGTAATTATGTATAGCCCTATTTCTCCTTGTTAGCCTGAAATAAAGTAGACATTTTTTTAATTTCACTTGAATGATGCAAGTCTGAACATTTATTTTTAATTTTGCGATTTAAACGTGAAAACAAGGACATTCTATTGTACTCTGTATAAGATGAGGCCTTTGCTTTATCCTACTTGGATTTTCTTTTTCACTTTTTACTTATATATTGATAATTTCTTTTCGTTTATTTATTTCCTGAAGTTGGAAAATAATTTAGGTCTTTTGAGGTCTTTTAATACCATCTAGTTTTTTTTTTTTGTAAAGTTTGTTCCAGCGTTCCAGCTATTTTGTAATATAAGCAGTAACCTTTCAGCTTTCCCTTGAAATTCATTTTATATATTATTCGACATAATTGAGCTAATCCATATCTCTCATGTTGACCAGACTGACCATACACAGCCAAACACTTTGATTATTGCAAATTGCGAGGTTGTCAAGCCACGAGTTGCTGCCGAAAATCATATAGCAAATGTATATATCTCTGGCTCAGTTTTTGAATTATAAATTATATATACTTGCATCAGACATGTCTTTTTATTGATCTGATTTCGTGCATCATGATTGTTAGTTTAATGAAGATGCTCGTTCGCCGTATGTCAAGAAGTACAAGACTATCCTACATCCAGGAGAGGTATGAGTTATATTCTTCGGAATGCCATGTTCTTACTCATTGTTTGATTTGATTTTCATTTTTGAGAATCTGAAATCTGAATTTCTTGTTAGATAAATATTCAACCATAGTTATTAAGGCTCTAAGGCGCAACAGCTCGCCTAGCACGTAAGGTGCGCCTAGTGCCTTAAGAGCGTTAGGCGCACACCTTTCGATTAGAGATTAAAAAAAACTAAATAATATTAAAAAGAATAGAAAAAAATGTGAATGCACCATGGTCCATGAATGAGTTAAGTGTACATTTAAGAACCGCTGCTTATATTAAAAAGAATGAAAAAAATATTTAAGTATATAAAGTGGTTTTTGTAGATGTTGCAAATATTTTTGTAATCTTTTCTGATATGGATAACAATGAAGACCAAGTCAATTCTTGATTTATTCAATTGTATATCTTGAAAATATTTTTGTAATAATACTATTTTCCTTGTAATTCTCTACTACAATAGTGTACTTTTTGTTATTCTGACCTTCAAAACACATTTATAAAAAAGAACTTCATGTATATGTGCCCGCCTCCCGCCTCAGCATGGAGAGGCGCTGAGAATTGCGCCTGGTGAGCCTTGTCAATTAAGGCACGCGGCACGCCTGTAATAACTATGTATTCAACATATGATAGTTTCATCTAGTGAACCTAACAATAAGTTAGCACTCTTTGTATGATCCAATTAATGAATTAGAAGGGACTCGCTCAAGGATTCTTTCAATTTCGTTTGCCATAACGTGTGGCGGTGTTGGGTGTGGATATATTAAAAATGTTGTGCCCTTTGGATATAAGATGAAAAAAAAAAAGAACTGCTTCAATAACAATAAAATTGGAGAAGTGAGTTGGATTGAAGATCTAAAATGATGCAAGTATTTTTGAAATGTCTTTTAAAGCTTTCCCATGATTAAAGTCCTCTTACCTGGTGAGAGAGAGATTGTGGAGACAAAAATTGATGATTCCCATCCCATATATAATATACTGCTACTTTCTCTGTAAGTTTCAAATGATTCTTATTCTCAATGCGAGATAGAAAAGATACCTGTGAAGGATAACTTGACTGGGAGCATTTCCTTGTATTTCTACCGTTAATGATTTGCGGACTGTGATTAATATTTTCTATTATGTATTTTTATTGCATATTTTGTTTATATAAGTTTATCAAATCTCAATTTGGTGCAGTTTTTTTTTTTTTTTTTTTCTCAATTTGGTGCAGCTTTGCATGATATTACTCTCCATCTCTCTCTCTCTCTCACACTCAACACACTTCATTTATGAAAATAAATCTTTAAGAGTTGGTGAATTTTTTTAATATATACTTCTTCATTTTGTTTCTTGTTTGCAAGCTCTTTGGTAAAAAATACAGAACCTTGTTTTCTCTTAAAACTGTCATTGTCGATTGACATTGCTTTTGTTACCTGTACCATTCACAATTTTTTTGATAAATTTGTAGGTGAACAGAATCAGAGAACTTCCCCAGAACAAAAATATAATAGCAACACACACTGATTGTCCTGAAGTAAGTTACTAATTCAAGGTTTTATCATCCATTTTAATCTCTGTAATTGTGATTTACTTGCTGAGTAACTGCCTTGACTTTTGTTTGATCTCTTTGTAATAGATTCTTATTTGGGATGTTGAGGCGCAACCTAATCGAAATGCTCTCCTTGGTGCTCAAGATTCAGTTCCAGATTTGGTGCTTCTTTCTCCACTTTCCTTGATTTACTTTTGTGTGTTGTCTGTTCTGTTGTTTCGGCAAATTTGATTATTTAATTCCATTGAGTAACCCACACTAACACCTTACCTTTATACTAAAAGCTGTTAGATCAGTCTGCTGGAATAGATAACCTAAAACTCTTTTGTTGTGATTACTGGAGGAATGTAACTCTATCAGCACATGTGCTGAAATAGCATTCTTTGATGTTCTGTACAATTGATACAGCAGTGTTTGAAATTTATAGTTTATGTCTACCAGGTCTTATCTGGACACCAAGACAATGCAGAGTTTGCTCTTGCGATGTGTCCAGCTGAACCCTTTGTGCTTTCTGGAGGTTTGATATTTTTGTCTTTGGGCTCCTTCATTGGAATTTTTCTTTGTAAAGCTTATGAAAATGTGTTTTCTTTCAGGGAAGGATAAAACTGTTGTATTATGGAGTATTCAGGATCATGTTTCAACACTTGCCACAGATGGAAACCAATCTGCTAGTTCAATTGTAAAAACTGCTGATAATTCTGCCGTTGGCCCACGTGGTATTTTCCAGGGTCACACTGATACAGTTGAAGATGTGCAATTTTGCCCATCTAGGTAATACTCATTGATTCTAAATATAATATGAAATGTATATATATTCTTTGTAGCATAAAGACACATTGTCATTATTAACATCATTATTATTATTTGCTTATGAGATGTCATGAAGGAGATCAAGTTTATTTTGTTTTTTATTATGATATCTTTTATTTTTTGCTTCTTTATGTTGCTTACATATACTTTTCATTCAGCCTCTTATATATTCCATAATATGCAGTGCTCTCTAATTGCTTTTTGATGTGTCTCTCTAATCTAACATTTAATGTATTTTGTAGCTCTCAGCAATTTTGTAGTGTTGGAGACGATTCTTGTTTGATACTGTGGGATGCACGTATCGGAAGCAACCCGGTTTTTAAGGTAATAACTAGTTTCTTTTATTGCTTGGTGAATACTGTGTACATATTCTTTCCTTTTGTATTCAGAGACTAACGTCCTTGAAGGACTACTTGGGAGTGGGGTTTGTGGATAAGTTATATTTGTCTATATTACGTAACAAAAGAAATCCTAAATGAATGTGAGAGCTATCTGGCTGGAAGTTGATAAATGTCATCTTTCTCAGTAAGTGGTATAAGTAACATTTGGACTTTTGGATCATATACCCTATCCATGGATCTTTACTCTAAAGGTAAGCGACCTTTGGTTTCATCTTGTAATAAGGGACAAGGAAAAATCATTGCTGGTAAGAGAATCTGGGATTAGAGTTTTGGTGTGTCTTGCTAATTTTTAAACTTTTTAATACATCTAATACTCCCGGGTGTGTTTCTTTGATACTCCCTCCGTCCACTAAAAGTATGCCCACTTCCTTATTTCTCTGTCTACCAAAAGTATGCACATTCTTTTTATTGAAACCATCACTTTATTATCACTCCCAAACAATTATTATATTGATAAGTGGACCCCACAATACACTCACAATATCCTTACTTTATCTACTTTTTCTTAATTTTCGTGCCCTACACAAGGTGCATACTTTTGCATGACGGAGGGAGTATTAATTAGGTTCTATGCAGAGCTTCCTGTCAGTGGGTTTTGCTGCTTTAATCACCTGTGTTTTTCCCCCTTTAATTATAGGTTGAGAAGGCACACAATGCTGATCTTCACTGTGTAGATTGGAATTCTCATGATGAAAATTATATTTTGACTGGGTATGTCAAGATTATAGTTCTCCTGCAGTGGTTGCAAAATTTTTTGTAATTCTTGATTAGTTCTTTTGCAAGTTGATCTCGTCATGATTTTGCCAGTTCCCCCATGTCATTTCAGATCTGCAGATCATACAGTTTGCATGTTTGATCGTCGGAATCTAACAGCCGATGGAAGTGGAATGCCTGTCCATAAGTTTGAAGGTCATAGTGCTTCTGTTCTTTGTGTCCAGGTATTGCATTTCCTTGTCTGATTGTATTTTATCCTTTTCACAATGGGCATCTGACTTTCTTTCACTACATGAACCGACTAACTCTGTGCAACTCTCAGTGGTCACCTGACAAGTGCTCTGTCTTTGGGAGCTCAGCTGAAGATGGTTTGTTAAATATCTGGGACTACGAGAAGGTGGGTTATTTGGGGTACTCTTTTCTGTTGAGATATGTTTATTCTGAAGTGCCAGATAAGAATCAGTAGTTAGATAACGTTTAGCTTAACCTAAATCATAAGAATGCTTCTTTGCTTCACTTCATTTGGGGATTGAGAATTTGTTGCTATGCATGTTGGCACAGGTTGGCCAGAAGGAAGAGATAGGGTCGAAATCTCCTAGTACTCCAGAAGGCTTGTTTTTCCAACATGCTGGGCACAGGTGGATGCCTCTTCTAATAATATAAAATTGGCCTTCTAACTATCCTGCATTTTATTTTTTGTTGTGTGATGACTTATGTGAACTTCATATATGGTTTTTATATCCTGGGGTATGTTTTTATCATGCTGGCAATTTATCCTCTCTGTCTCTAGTCTGAGTTTCATTTCTTTTATTTGATGCACTATTGTATGCATGAGATGAAATTAATCATGTGCTAGGTTTAAACTTCATTATTTAAAAATATTTGCTAAAGAAGTTTCTCCTATTCATGAGTTTCTCAAGCTTACGTCCTACTGGTGGAGCACTGAACCCTTATAGTGTTGATCACTATATGTCATATTCTTGTGAACTAGGGAATGATACTGTTGGAGAATGAAGCGTATTTATGTTTAATGCATTTGTCTCTGCTGATATTGTTAAAATATGAGTTTCTCGTTTTCTGTTTACATTATTTCAGATATCAACCTTTTAAGTTTATCATATTTCGAAGTTCCTGTTGTGTTAGTGTTTTGAGACTGGATGCAGAGTGGCAAAAACTTCTAGTAATTAGTTTATATTTACTTCATCCAAGTGTCCTTGTAATTAGTTCGTAAACGATAGCCTTAGTAAGATTGGATTATTAATCGGTAAATGCACTTGTGATATATAAAAGGTAAAACTGAATATAAATTACTCTTTCTCCTTTGAGGACAATTTTTGCGGTTCATGGTTTATATATTGCTCTCAAATACGAGTTGGGCCATAACTTACTTCTGTGTAGATTGACCAAAAATATCTTATTTATGTTGGATTTAAATGCAAAATTAGAGGTTCATCAGAAACATAATTTAGATTAATAATTTTATTTCCTTTTCTCCAATTGTTTTAGTGCTTCTCGTGTGCTCAAGGGTGGTGTTAGTAGAGAATAGAGATATAATGGGAGGGTTTGTGAATATAGAGAGAAGATGGGTTTAGTATCATTAAAGAGAAAGGTCAGACAGAGTGACTGAGGGAGAGGAAGTTTATACAGAGTTGTCATAGGGTAGACAAAGAAGTACGGGCGATTGGGGAAGTATTATAGAAGACTGGATAGATGGTGATAAGTACCATATAGCGGTTGACAAAAATTCTAGTTACTCGGGTGCAAAAATTGCCACAGATGCCTTGAAGTTTTATGACATGATTTAACTGTGGTTACTGCATTTGAAGTAAACTTTGTTGCAAGGTTTTGTCAGTTGAATACTGGAATTGTACTTATAGAGGGGAGAGAAGTGTAATCGACCCTGTACATTAAGACAGCGTGATAATCGAGAACTTAATGGTTGTAACAGAGTTGGAAAATATTTTACTTTTTGCTCAATTGTGAATCATAAATTCTTTTCCCTGGGTTAGGTCAGTAGTTGATTATGCAACTTTCCGCTCTATCCAATTTTTTTTGTTCATTGTTTCCCCATTTCCAATCAATGCCCTAAAAAATAATTCTTATTCCTGAGCATTTTTAATTGCATGTTAAATTACATGATTATATATGTATATATATTTTTTGCAGGGACAAGGTTGTTGACTTCCACTGGAATGTGCATGACCCGTGGACAATTGTTAGTGTTTCAGATGATGGAGAGTTCTGTGGTGGGGGTGGTACACTGCAGGTATAATACAATGTTCTACAATTCATTCCAATTTAACAGTTGCTTTTTGGTGTTTCACAAATGACTAAAATATCCTTTTGGGTGTCCCATTCATTCTTATACCTCAATAAATGAAACATATCACAAAAAATTAAGAAAATGACATTTTTAAAAAGGTTCTTTAGGAAACCAAAATCCCTAATATCGAACAATTTCTTTTCTTTCTCTAAAACATCACTTAGTTCTTATACCTCAATAAATGAAACATATCACAAAAAATTAAGAAAAATGACATTTTTAAAAAGGTTCTTTAGGAAAACCAAAATCCCTATTATCGAACAATTTCTTTTCTTTCTCCAAAACATCACTTAGTTTTGAACGGATGGAGTAGGTCCCTTGAAGCGTGCACTTGGTGTCACCGAGTGTAGGGTCAAATAAACTGTGTTATTCAATGATGACAATATTAGGCTGTCTATAGCTTGGCCTCAAATCTGACAATGATCCCTGCTATATATTTTTGCAGCTGTGGCGTATGTCTGATCTTCTATACAGGCCCAGGGATGAGGTTTTGTCTGAGCTTCAAAAATTTAAAGATCATGTGATCGAGTGCTCCAGGATTTCTTGATTATTCCATGGTTGAAGCATTTCAAGAAAGTCATATGATTCTCTTTAGTGCACTAATTGTTGATTGGTTTAGGTACTACTGTCTAAGACAAAGGATGTTAAATTTCGGAATTTAATTGATTCAGCTGCTTATCCAACTTGTGTTTACTGCACTTGCCAAACTCTGAATGCTTGTAGAATTTCAAGTGGTGGTGAATGGATGATAGGACGTCTTCGGTAATTTATGGCGGGAATGTCTCGTATGAGATGTGAAGCTTTAATCTATAATTGAACATAAATCAATTGTTTCATCTTTCGTTTTAGTGATTTCGTCACAAAATAAGATTTGAGAGTCAAAAATGGTTACGTTTCTTGTATTTACAATGTTATATTATTGCCTTATGTATTAGCTTCTCTCTACGTGGAGTTCAGGTGTTAGTGCTCCTATGACAATCATTGATGTAAATGGCTATTGCCGAGACAGTGTAGGCGGCCGCATAGGCATTTTAAGGTACTCGGCTGTTGACCCCAAGATCAAATCGCAGAGAAAAATCTGCAATACATTTGGTACTGTCGAGGCCGTCTAGACAGTCACCAAAGTTGCCTTGCTATGCTTAGACATCCATTACTCTTCTTTTAATTTTTATTTTAACTTAAAAGTTAGAATAAAAATTAAACAAATAAAAATTAGTTTATTAAATTACTGAAAGGTGGAAGTATAATTGAACTATTTCATAATTTATTCGTACTATGTATTTTGTTCTATTTGTGTTTCATTTAGAAGTTGAACAATATCGTAATTTTTAACTTGTTCACTTGTTATATTTTGTGATAGTTATTAATTATGTTTTAAATTTGAGTAAGTCTCTTGTGCACCAGGTGCGTCGTGTAATTCAAGTATATTTTTAAAAAATTACACCATTTATTACTGAAAAGTTACACAATTTATTACTGGAAAGTTGAACCATTAAAGAGATAATTTTTAGAAGTAATGTGTGACTTTTCAATAGTATTTTGTGTGACTTTTTAAAAATGAATTTGAATTGCACGGTGTAACTGGTGCATACAAGACTAAAATTATAAATTTATAATTTATTATATAATGTATATTTTTATTATGAGTAAGTCTCTTGTGCATCAGTTACACCTTGCAACTCAAGTCTATTTTTAAACAGTTAGATTATTTATTACTGAAAAGTTACACAAATTATTACTGAAAAGTTACACTATTAAAGATACACTTTTCAGTAATAATGTATGTAACTTTTCAGTAGTATTTTGTGTAAATTTTTAAAAATGAACTTGAGTTGCACGGTGCAATTGGTGCATACAAGGCTAAGACTTTTATTAATATATATTTCGAAAAAAGTTTAATATTAATAGAAAAATAAAAAAAACTTGGCACTGCCTAAGCGGTTTAGGTGCTTGGCGGCACTCGACCGTCCGACGACCGTCAAACGCGGTCAAACGCGATTTGCACCCTTGATGATAATATAACTAAAATCACACAGGATTTAGGTGCAGAGAAATTCTAATTGAGTTGAAATTATCAGGAACGATTAAATGTTCAATAGTAAGTACAAATATATATATATATCCATTATAAATGTAATAATGATGTGTAAATAGGGAGTTTATTGTTATAATATATGTAAATATATTATTATATTTTATGGATATAATATTAGATATATCCAGTGGGCTTTAGGCCCACAAGACTTAGGGTTAGGTATCCTTTATATATTGTATCTTCCCTTTGTATTCTGTAATTCATATATTGATTGTAACGGCAGTTCATATTAGTATAATCTCCTGGCTTGGTCGCCCCCAGACGTAGTCACTCCGTGACGAACTGGGTCATCAATACTGTGCTATTTACTTTATGTTTACGCTTTCCTCTCAAGATTACAACACGTTATCAGCACGAGTCTCTACGAGCAATAAGGATTTACGAGAGGATTGCTCAAGCTGTTTTCTGGAGCAAATCGTATTTCGGATCAATTTTATAAATTGCTAAAACCGTAAGTTTCGTAATTTAATATTTAATCTGATAATTATATTAAATCCATGATTTCCTGCAGATTATGTTTTCATGTATATGCTAATCTGTTATTCATGCTTAATTTTCTGGTCTCTGGATATAACATCATGATTTATGCCATATATGATTATACTTGTATATATGCCCAAATTCCTGTCTCATATTTATGTTGCTTATACAATATATTGAAAAGGCATATTCATGTTTTGATAATTACGGTGATGTTTTTATGATATATATTGGCTGCACTGTATGGGATACGATTTATGATCACATATGTCCATGTATATACACTCTGATGCATTACATGATTTTTCGTATGCATAAATATATTCATTTCATACACAAATATGTATCTATGTTTTCCATGTGTATATCTCTATATTCTGACTACGTGAAGAGTATTTCTTTTATATTCCATATGTTTGTACATGAACTCAGCATAACAAAACCAGAAATCAAAATCATCATCTTCGATGATCCTACATCAAAAACACCATTTCGAAACCCATCTGATACCAACATTTATCAGACCCAAATTTTTTTTAAAACCCCCTAAATCTGGAATTTTTATTTGGGCATTCTTTCAATCGATTTTGTAACGAATCGAAAAACTCCTATACTCTGAAAACAAAAACGAATTGATTCAATCGATTCCCTATACTCTGTTTCGAAAACAAGAAATCGAAATACCAGTTTCAGAGACCAAATCGACAATCAGAAATTGTCCAAATCGCCCAAAACGAAATCGAGCCCTACCTGTGTATAAGCCGCGCGACTTTAGATTCCGCGACTCCGTCGGCCCCTGAAGCGGCCTTGACGGACGGCGATGCGTGGCCCCGCCTTACACGGCGCAACGACGGTGGGCCGCGAGCCTCGAGCCACGACGGAATCACGCCGACGGCGCCTGACCTGCGCACTGCAACTCTCGCTGCCGATTCATCGCCTGAAGCGATGACGACAGCCGCGAGCAGGCGACTCCGCGACATCGATTTTCCGATCACAGCCGCGCCACTGAAACGGCGACGCGTGAAACGGGCGACGGCGGCGGCGGCCACTGAGGCGGCCAGATGATTGGCGGCGGCGGCGTCGCGATAACGGCAGCCTTGGAAACGATGAACCACGACAGCGGAAAAACCGGCGCCAACTTCGCGTTGAAAATCCGCCATTTCTTCTCTCAAATCAGATTGACCATGTCTCTGTTGGAAGAAGTCGTGTGTGCGCTATCTAAGGAATTCTGAAAATAGAAACCCTAATGTTTTTGTCACGGGCCTTTTAACTCTATGGGCCTCAGTTTATACTGATTTGGGCCCTGGGCCTCTGCCCTCTTGTTTTATGAATTGGGCCAATCCTTTTATGTTGGGTCTCTAATAATTAAATCTGAAACCCAATATCTTATTCAAATAAGCCTATGTCTTATTAATCCCAAATGGGCCGAACCCCTATTAATAAAAAAATTAATTAAATATTTACTTGGGCCATTTTTTTTTATTGATCGGGCATTTTATTTAGTTGATCCTAAATTAATTTGGATCCTAACAATTATTTTTGGGCCCGAAGTCCCATTAATAAAATTCATAATGGTATTATGAAGCCCAAATCTTCAAATTTTTTTTAGGCCTTATCCAATAATTATTTTTGGGTTCAAGTCCCATTAATAAATGTCTCATAAAAGTCATACACCCAAAAATATCAATACCTCCTATAATTAATTATTAATTTTTGTCTTAGCTTTTTTATTGAGCCTTAATTATTAAATGCTACAAACAAATAATTTTAATAAATTTCCATTTATTAATTTTTGTAGCAAAAATATGTCAAACATCACTAAATGTGAATTCGATTAATTGGCACTTGATTGCCATAACTATTTGACATGAGCTCTCAACGTTGAAACTCACCTTGTCTCTAAAGACCTTACCGACACAACTAGACAACCATCTAAATCCACAACTGCCAAAATGGCACAAGCTCTAATCTTCTTAAGACATCATCTTCACAAAGATCTTAAGAACGAATACCTCACTGAAAAAGATCAATCGATGTTATGGAAATCCCTCCAGGATCAATTCCAACAACAACACGATGTGATCCTCCCCAAAACCAGACATGAATGGATAACACTTCGTTTCCAAAACTTCAAGTCTGTAACGGAGTACAACTCCGCCCTACATCGCATAGTTTCTCAGCTTAAGCTGTGTAAAGAAACAATAACTGTTAATCAGTTAATTGAAAAACTCTTTCCACTTTTCACACTATTAATCTTGTACTCCAGCTGCAGTACAGGGCCAAAGAGTATCAATCACACTCCGAGCTCATTTCTGCACTTTTAGTTGCAGAAAAGCACAACCAATTGTTGATGAAAAATCACAATACTAGATCGGTTGGCTCACAAGCTGTGCCTGAAGCACATGCTACTCGGAGGAACTCTAGAGGCCGTAAACGTGGAAAAGGAAATGAGGCGAGTGGGGGACGTGGATCGACCCGAAGTCGAGGTCGTGGTAGGGGAAGAGGTAGAGGTCGCAACAATGCACAGTATAGTGCAACTGATAATAATGCACCTCAAGATAAACCATCGAGCTCACGTGCACAGAACAAACAAGTCTGTCACAAGTGTAGATGCGACGACCATTGGTCTCGCTCGTGTCGTATACCAAAACATTTGGTGGAGGCGTATCAACGTATGCTAAAAGACAAAAATGGGAAGGCTCATCACGGTGAAACACACCACACCGACCTGCCCGAAGCAGGCTTTGTCATAGACAAAAGATGACCTCTTGGGTGCACATATGACTATTGACTACAAAATTTAATACGTTTTTGATAAAGTAGGACCTAAGTGATCCCTTGTGCGGCTGATCAATCAGCGTCTGTAATCTTGGCTCTCCTTAGCATTCCTCATATCTAAACGT
>JAPKLY010000255.1:0-33359 GCA_026898435.1 Prunella vulgaris | reverse complement strand
CTGTGCTATTTACTTTATGTTTACGCTTTCCTCTCAAGATTACAACATTTATTATTATTTAATTGATTATTTAAATTTATTTATATATTATTATTACATTTGTCAAGGAGATAAACCTATACGCGCATTATTTCCGATGACATCACTTATTTTTTTTCTTTTATATCAAAACCCATATATTTGCAATTTTGGAAAATAAAATTAGTTGTTTGAGAGTCTAAAAGCACTTCTATTCCAGGAATAATTATGAAAGTTAGGTATGTGTATACAAATAGTAACCACCCAAAATTTCTAATCAATTATCTAATTTTATTTATTTCGCACTAGTTTTAAAATACCAAAATTTAATTTTTCTCATTACAAGTATATTTACTTTTCAATTTTAATATCTGTGTAACAAAAATTTCATATCTTTTATAATTTTATCTCTTATATCACACAAATCCAAGTATATATTTACACACACACATATATATATACACACACGTAAGCAGGTGAAATTTGCACTTAATCAAATGACGCAACATGTATAAATTAAATAAATATAAACTCAAATCACTATTTTAATTTAGAGGATTTAACAAATTAATTCTCGTATTAAATAGTCAAATGATATTTATTATACACAATACAAGTAGTTATTTTACGAGTCTTTCAGTACTCGTATGCGGCAATAAATGTCTGATTTGCCGTATTTATTCGAAACTAAAAATGTTTCGTATAAATAAATAAGAGAGCGAAAATCAATCAAGCTAAATTTGGTCGATTCATTAATGCTGCCAATCAAATCTACATCAGTAGGGGTGGGAATAGGCCAGGCTACCCGACAGGGGCCTACGGCCCGGCCTACTAAAAGCCTTGTTAGGCTCGGCCTATTTAATAAACAGGCCAGATTCAGGCCTTTTCAAAAGCCTATTTAGTTAAATAAGCCAGGCCCGAGCTTTTTTAAAGGTCTTTTAAGCCCAACAGGCCGGCCTATTTAATATTATATATATAATATATAAATATATATTTAAGATATTAATTTATAAGATATAATTTTTCATTTTTATTATTAATTATATATAGATGCTCTAATGGAACATGGTCAATGGCCACAGAAGGTGGTAAGTTTAAGAAAATATGAACAAATATATATTTTTTTTGTGATTTTATTTTTCTTTATAAGTAGTTGAAGAAAATTGGAAGGAACATTTATCATTTATGTATTGATTTTTTGAACTACTTTATGGTTTTATTATTGTTTTTTTAGTGAGTTGATGTAAGCTTTAACGATGTTATTTGTGATTTGATAAAATGTTTAATACTATTATTGGTGTTATTGAGACATTTGTTAATTTTATAAATATAGTTTTGAAATTTTCATAATGAATAAAAGGTTATGAAATTTTTTTATTAGATAGGCCTTTAAAAGGCTTTCAGGCCTGGCCTATTTGCTAAAAAGGCCCAGGCCGAGCCTACTAAAAAGCCTTTCATAGATAACAGGCCAGGCTCAGGCCCATTAGTAGTGAACCAGGCCCAAGCTTTTTTGTGAGAGGCCTAGCCTGGCTTGACCTATTCCCACCCCTATGCATCAGTCAACCGGAGAGCACCACGTGTCACTATCAAAAGAGGAAGATCTTCACATTCGAACCCTATAAATAGGGGTCGTTCCTCCCTTCAAAATGGGGTCCAGACCAACAACCACCGAACAAAGACAAACAAGCAGCATCAACAATCTTCTCGATGAGGAACCTACGAGCTAAGAAGATCCAGCGATCCAGTTCTTCAAAGATTCAAGCCGTCCTTTGTCAAATCCGACTAGAAACACCATTTGATTCAGAAATAAGGAGCTTCATCCATCTGATTAGACGTTTTTCGTCTAAGAACAACTTGAAGATCAACAAGCGTTCTTTGTCGTTTCAACCGTTCTTCATCAAATCAAGCCAGAAACATCATTCGATCAGAAACAATGAGCTCCATCCCTCTGATCAGACTTTTTCGTCCAAGAACACCTCGAAGATTTCAAGTGTCATCGTCTCCAAGTGTTTCTACCAAATTCAACCACAAATACACTCCGAACAGAGATCAAGGTCCATGACCCCTCCAATTCAGTGTTCCAGCCCAAGTCCAGACTTGAAGATCGTTCTTCGCCAAATTCAAGACGTTTTTCACCAAAATCTTTCACAGACCAATGTTCAATCCAAAACAAGATAACTCGTCCTTGGACAAAACATTTCAAGTCAAAGCCCAATTAAAGTCAAAACCAAGTCAAACTCATAGGAGAATCAGAGGATCATAGTTAGAGAGAGAACCCTTCAAATTCAATAAATGCTTGTAAATAAATATTGTGTTAATAATATTTTATTTTCACAAGAATTCTTATTACAGTATATTTTTATAATTTCTTTATATACACATGTCAAAGAGTAAGTCTCTTGTGCACCAAGTGAGCCGTGCAACTTGTTTTTTCCATGAAATAATTATGGGCCTTAAGGAATGACAGTGTATGGACTGTAAGTAAATAACACAAAGATTTGCCTAGTCCCATGTTCGGGCTAGGACTTTAATGTGCCGTGTCTTGTATTTATTGTAAGCTAAAAGAAAGCTGTTAATAGAAGGGAACGACAATAGTTGCCGACCTTTCTTTCTCTCAAGAATGGATCTATTTATAATGTTTAGAGCTAAACCCTAATATACACATTTTCATGTAGTGTCTTTTTTCTTATCCATGTTAGGTCATGGCCTAAGGATCGTGGGCGTCAGGGTAACATTCCATATTTAACTTCTTTCTTGAAATAATGGGACAAATGTTTCATTTTCTAAGGAAACCAAATCTCAGTGAAGATGCATAATTTGTAGTAGATCTTGTTTCCTTAGCATGATTCTCACTTGTTCAAGTAAGAATTCTTGCGCCTTCGGGAGATTGTCCTTACTTTTCAGTTAGCGGGGCGACTCTGGTCCTGAGGTAAACTCAGGATCAACACTCTTTCTTCAGGGTTGCATGATGGTCTCTCGCGAGTTCGCCTGACTCTAGACTATCCTGAAGCTTGTTCAGTCTTGGCCTGAGCTCTATGGGCCTGGGTCTGGAGGAGCTTTCTTAGATCTGGGCTGGGACCAAAACTTTCAGGAATATTTGTGTCTCAACAATTGTCCCCCAGACCTTTACCCAATTTTCTTGAGGGAAGAGCTGGCTAAGTGGCGTATGCTCATCCTGACTCCGGACTCCTGATACCAGACACTTAGGATTTTTTTGGGTTCCTCCTCAAGATCATGGTCCTGGCATCCTTGATTCATTCTTCTTGATCCTGAGCGCCTCTCCATTTTTGGAGTTGTGTGCTTCAGTGGTATTTTTTGAAACATATGTTCGTTGGGAGTTTCGCCAGAATATCTGGCGATGTCGTTCACTTTACGCGCATGCCGCAACTTGATTTCATTGGACCTTTGACTTGTCACAGAACTGTTCCCCGCCGTTTCCCTAGGATATTCCTTGAGAAGCTGAAGCAACAGCTACTTTCGCAGGGATTCGGCAAGATATGCTGTGCAAAATTTTTTTTGAAGCCCTTCCACATTTAATTGAAGAACTTTTCCAATTTGTATCGATGCTCCCGGGCTAGATCGCCAGCTACTTGTTAGCCATTCTCGTAAGCTTACAACTCTTTTATTTTATATTTAAGTTACATATTTTTTTGTCGATGGATTCTTATTCCGATAATGAGTCTGAAGACATTGACAGGCCTTCACGGGCACTGGCCTTCAGTTGGGTTACAGGTCAGAGCTAGTCTCCCACGGAACTATATGGTCTAATGAATAGGCTCCATTGGTCGGGGGGCGATGTTGGACCTCAGTGACAATGAGGCCAACTGCTTAGTTGCTTCCTCCCGCTACCAATGAAGTGTAATCTGCGGGGGACTTCGGGGAAGAGAAAACTTTGCATCTTGATTGTCCATATTCTGTTGATCTGCGTCTTCGACCCCCAGAGCATTAATGGGATCTTCATCCCGATCTCTCTTTCTGTGTTTCTTTCGCTTACAGAAGTTGGATCTGGCTGGAGTGTCTGTGGCATCCTCTTGTGGGGTAAATGTTAGTTGTCCTCCAATTGAATGTGTTTTGGTCGCTTGAACACTATTGTCAAGAGTTTCACAAGTCGAGAAGGGGGGATTGTATAGACTTGTGTCCCTCTAAAACAATTTGCTTTAAAAACAGACTAACTTTTGAAAAACAATCAGAAGACTTGAGGTCTTCTGTTTTTTAAAACAGACTGAACAAGTCAGTAGAGTGTACAATGAGTGAGATATATTTTGCATAAACGTTTTGGATGAAAACCTCTTATAAAGATTTCTTAAAGCAAGTTATAAATAGACAATAATATAAAATAAGCAAGAGAGATACAAAGATTTTATAGTGGTTCAGACATATATCCTACATCCATTCTCATTCAACCAACGTAGTTGAAAGGGTTATCTACTCACTTCCTTCCTTGCTCACTTACAAACTGAGAGGTAATCACTCTCAAGTTACAAACTTCTTAGTCAATCCACAAAACAGATGACTAGCTTTCTTAACTTCTACAGTTTTAACAGAATTATGTATGTGTGAGTGTGAAGGAATTTTAACAAAGTTTCAGCTTGATCTTGTGGGCTTGATAATATGTATGAAATTTGTCCTTCACTCTCCTATTTATAGGTTCCAAATTAGCCATTGGAAGACTTGATTTAAATACTTATAAATGAGCAATCAATTAATCAATCATGAAGATTGATTGATTCTTTGGCTGATTGGAATTCCATTTCCTTCTTGAGGTTGATATAATTTCCTTCAATCTCTCCAATCACAAGTCAGCATTTCCATGATCTTCTAATCAGGTGAAACATCACCAAGACCTATTTCCATAAATTTCTGAAAGATCTGGGAGCATCAGCAGACTGTATCCTCCTCAGCTGGTCATCAAAAACTAATTCTCCAGTTGGTACACACCTTTATGTCTGCTAGAGAATACTCAGATGATTTGATCTTGTCATTATCCTTCCTTAACCTTCTTATCTTGATCAGGTCTTATGAAGTGTCCTATTTTGATCTAGGTTGGACTCTTCTGATACAGTCCGTCCTTCTCTGATTTGACACAGAAGCTCTAGTACATCTTCCATGAGCATGAAATCTTCTGGACAAGTTGCTCTGAGTATGAACCTGAGATCTTCTAAGTCTTGAGCCCTTCTGATCTTCTAAGACCGATCTTCATTTAGGGTCTTCTGAGCACCTTTTCTGGTCTTCTGATCAAGAGTACTTCTAAGTCTTCTGGGCAACTCTTCTGATCTTCTAGGAGGGCTTTTCTAAACTTCTTTCCTTGTAGTCTTCATAGTCTCTTTTAAGGTTCCCTCTTAGTCAAATCCTATTCTAGACATATTCTACACAGCTGACTAACAGGTTCAGCTGGTCCTATTACAAAGCCTGCTAGTTTTCACATCATCAAAACACTAACCTATTTTTCCTAACAATGTCTGGGATACTGACCACCCAGGGGACCCCCTAATTGTTTCCTAGCAATTCAGGGTCCCTGGACTTCCGGTGATTTTCTCCCGGATATTGTAGAGGAAATGGCGCAAGGATCCCTGTCCGTGGTAGCAAGCATTGGAGTTGGAACGACTATGCTGAGCCTTTGAGCTATAGATAGGAAGTTCTTCCTGTAATAGTTATCAGGTTCAAGAGATGTAATCTACCTGAGTGGAGCACCCTTTGTAACTTTTACACTTTTAATGAAATGATATTTCAGTCATTTTCTGACTTGTGTTTTCTAAAGGAACTTCCGCGTACTTTTTTTTTCCAGAATTTCTGATGACCATGTCTTGAAAAACTGAAACTGCAGTACAACATGTTAAAAAATGAATTGAATCGTCTGTCAAATTGTAACTAATTTAAAAGGTTATGACTCAGGATCAGGGAGATGATTAGCTCACCTGACCCTTGGTGGACAATAGGGATGACAAAATAATCCGTCACATAGTTGCCCCGCCTTGACCTGCTCCATTTGGGGCAGCCCCGCCCCATCCCATCCTGCCCCGTAGTATATATTAAATAAATATATAATATTTTATACATCCAATATATAATATTTTCTAATATATAAAATACATCTAACATATAATATTTTATAATATATAAAATAAATATAATATCCTATATTTATAGTATATCACATAAATTTGAAATTATATTATTTTATTTATTTATTGTAACTCTAATCCAAAATAGTTTTTAAATTCTTTTGTTGAATATATTTTGATAAATTTGTTGCATTATTTTTTCTAAAAATAATTTTTTATTTGTCTAAAAAATATATTATATTATATTTTAGTATATAACTATATATAACATGGGGCAAGATGGGGCAGGGTAGGGAAGGCATGGGGTGCAATGTTCAGTCTCGCAGTGGGGCATGGGGCAGGGCGGGGCAGAGGCGCGGGGCAGATGTGAATTTTTTGATACCTGCCTTGCCCTACCCCATTGCCATCCCTAGTGGACAATAGTTTGTAAGCAAGATAATTAGCTCACTGACTATGTTGTATAACTGCTCTTTAAAGAGTTTAAAGAAGTTGAGTTCAATGAGATACTTAGCTCGCCTAAAGCTCGATCAACAAGATAATTAGCTCGCCGAGTTAATCTTGTCGGAATTGCCTTATGAGGTCTTTAGGTCGGGTTCAGTGATATAATTAGCTCATCGACCTGACCCAAGTAGAATTAAGTTTACTTGGAAAGGTTTAATGTGTCAGGATTTAGTGAGATAATTAGTTTGCCTGATCCTGACGGTGGAATCATTTATAAGCAAGATAATTAGCTCGCTGATGACTCTGAACTTCTCTTGCCTTTAGAGATCAAGGGCTCTTTATATCTTTTGGGACGATCGCTTATTCTAAAAAGGTGAAGCGTGGGTCCTTGAGCCTAAGGGCTCGGTGAGATGGGCGCAAGGCTTGCAATGTTTTGAACTGAAATAAATATGAGAATCTTTCTTCACAATTAGTACAATGATAATCGTAGAATTACATGCCCTTTCAGGGGTTTTAGGTTATTTTACTGAAAGTATTTCTTGAGGTGAGATGCGTTCCATAGGTATTGGTCTTGCATTCCCTCAGAAAGTTCAAGTTTGTATGCTCCATTCAGCAGACATCTTGTTACCTTGAAAGATCCTTCCCAGTTGGGGGTGAATACAGCTTTGGATGTCTCGTTTATCTTTTTGAGTACCAAAACGCCTTCATTGAATTTCCTGAGTCTGACTTTAGAATTGTAGTGCCTTTGAGATTGTTGCTTGTAGGTAGCATTTTTATGCGCTGACTTCAATCTACGTTCCTCTAACAAGTCCACATCCAACTTCAGGGTCGAGTCATTTTCTTCACAGAAGACTTGGGACGTTCTGTGACTCGGGATTGCCACTTCCGATGGTATGACAGCTTCAGTCGTGAATGCCTGAGCGTAAGGAGTTTCTCAAGTTGAGTTTCTCGTAGTCGTACGGTAGTCCCATAGAACGTCAGGAAGTTCGGACGCCCATTTGTTCTTATGTTCTTCCAGTTTGGCCCTTAAAATTTTCTTGATAATTTTATTCACAGCTTCGACCTGATCGTTAGACTGGGGATGGTAGGGAGTTGAAAACACCTTTAGGATTTTCCATTTTCAGATTGGGGGATAGGAGCAAACCTTTCTTTTCCACGATCATGAAGTACAAGTTATCTTGGAACAAGGAAAACTAGCTTACCCTCAGAAAGTTGAAGGAATACTTAACTAACCCTCAAATCCTCTCTAAGCCAATTCCAGGTGAGAAATTATTTCTGCACCTAGCCGCTTCGGATTTCGCATTTAGCGTAGTGCTAGTGCAAGCTAAAGGTAAACTCCACTTGCCTATATATTTCGTTAGTCAAGCTTTCCATAATTTCAAGCTCCGATACACCCTGCTAAAGAAGCTGACCTACATTTTGGTCATAAGTGTGAGGAAATTGAGGTCATACTTTTTTTACCATCAAGTCGAGATCCTCACAATTCTTCCACCCTGCAAAGTATTAAATAAGCCAGACACCAACAGACGACTCTTGAAGTGGTCATTAGAAATAGCTCAGCACGGGGTCACCTATGCATCCCACACGTCCATCAAGGGGCACGCTTCAGTAGATTCTATCGTGGAGTTCACTTTTTCATCCAACTCAATGAAGATCAATCACCCACCTATAAGCTATATATATAGATGGTTCATCCACTAGCACTAACGCTGGGGCCGAGATAGTTTTGATTGGGCTAGATGGCTAATGTTTCACAAATGTGATCAATTATGATTTCTTGATAACCAATAATGAGGCAGAATACGAGGCCCTAATGTGTAGGCTCAAGCTTGCATATGCCATCCGGGTCAGACGTTTGCACATCTTCATAGATTCATTGATAGTTGTTAACCAAATCAAAGGAAAATACGTAGCAAGAGATGAACAGATGGTGACATACGAAGACTTAATTGTGGGAATGTGCGAGAATTTTGAATTAGTTTTTATTGAGTAAATACCGTGCAAGCAAAACTCCAAAGTAGATACCCTATCCAAGCTCATAACTCAGAGGGAGTAGCTGACCTCTCTAACATCCAACTCACCAAAGTGGCCTCTTCATCCATAAAAAGATAGTTGGTTCCATCTGTGGAGGAGCTTGAAGAAAGCTGGATAACCTTGATCATGACATATCTCAAGATGGGGTTTTTACAAGATGATGTAACCAAAGCTCGCCAACTAGAATTACAGGTTGTGAGGTACATTCTCTTGAACGAGCACCTTTACAAAAGAAGTTTCTAGCTTCCTTTCTTGAAATGCATTATCCCAGAGTAAGGAAAGAACGTCCTAACGGAAATTTGCAGAACCTATGAAAATCACGCTGGGGGGGGGGGGAGGGGATGGGGGTTGTGCCCTTATCTGTAAAATTGTGGCATGAAAAATTCAATTTCAACGTATGATGTAAAATATAAAATATTAATAAAAAAATTAAAAGACTTATGAGTCTCCACTGAGTTGAATGCTGATCTGGGAGTTAGTTGTGGCATGAAAAGGATCAAGGAGCTCTGAGGCTATGACTGTGAGCTAGACAACTTGTGTCCATAAGGCTGGGAGTGAGAACCAAAAGTCTGCTCCTGTGAAAAGGTCTATGATATAGACCTCGACCATTGAACCTCAGGACATAAGGTCTCAGTGAATAGACTCATCTTTTTTTCAAGACTCTTGTCCTGAATGTGGTCACCCTAATCTCTAGTGAGGTCACTGTCTTTTCCACTATTCTATAACAAAAATAATTAAACTTAATTTAAACAAAATATACAATTTAATTAACAAAAACTAAAATATTCAAACCCTAGACCATACAACATGATCAACTAACAATAAACCTAACACAATTCTAGAAAATACTAAATTATTCTAAAAAAAATTCCTAATACATTTTAAAAAATATCTAAATAATACTAAAATATTTAAAAAAACTTAAAATGATAAATAAATTTAATACTCATTCTAAATTATTCTTTAAATTCTGAACCTGAGAAATTTTAACGTTATATATAGTTTTCAAAATACTAACATCCATCTTACCATAATATAATCAATCTAGTTAAGATTTCACAACATCTAAAAATATAATTAAACTAATGTACATACTTAATTAAACATAATCAACTAACTCAAACTAATGTACATATTCAAGCAAACATACTCAACTAATCATCACCTAATTTTAAACATACTTAACTAATTGACAACTAATTCTAAATATAATCAAGTCATTGATTAGGGTCATAATTGCATCTTTTTGCATCCATTTCTCTATGATTTTGATGTGCTTATGTTCATATTTGACCCTAAAATGATATACTTTGTTCATTTAACCCCTTTTGGCTAGAAAGTTGTGTTTTGTAGTGAAAACGAGCAAAATCGGCAAAAGACGAGCAAGTTCGTAAAAGCAGAAATTGTGAGTTGATCTAATGGAGGCAAATGATATACCATGTCGAAGAGTTCGAAGAGAGGGTCGCAATGAAAAAAGAATCGAATCAATCGGAGCTCTAGAACTCAAGATATGAAGGAAACGAGGAAGTCGAGGATCGATCCAACGGGATCGTGCGCCCACAAGGGTAGGACCGTGCGGCTTTGCGAAATGATTTGTGCACCAAATCTCTGGTCCGTCCGACGTTGGCTGAACGAATGGGCTCGCACGAATCAATTCGTGCGGCCACCTGCTGTGGTTCGTGCGAAGGCTCGGATTTGCACATTTTCGAGGGTTGTTTCGTCTTTTCGCTCGTTTAATGAAGGGCATATTGGACCAAGCATTGTGGGCACTATAAATACTCAAGGATCAGATTCTCAAAGACACATTCCATCATTAGTTAGTTCTTAGATTAGTTTAGAGAGAGGTTAGAGGTAGTTTTCAAGTTGGGTTAGTGTAGATTTCAATCTTCTCTCTACAATTACTTTTGATCCATCTATTGGATCTTTAATCCGTTTGTTCCATTAGATTAGTCTTGTTATTTGCTTCGATTCTACGGTTCGTTTTATGATTTTGAGCTTTGGATCAAGAGATAGCTTTACAAGGTTTGATGCTTGTATTTCCATTCATCCACTTATGGTAAGATTTCCTTTAACTCTCTTGTTTTAGCTCTTAATAATGTTGATTAGAATGTTAATTGATGATTTGCACTTTCAATTAGCCATGGGCTAGTTCCTTGTTGCATGGTTGTATGAACACTATGGTGAATTTAGTCTCTTGTTAATCCTATGCAAGAATTAGTGATCTTGATGGATTAGTTCTCTTATTAATGACTTGTATGAATGCTTGAGATGTTTAATTGGAATGTATGGCTTATATGTTTAGCAATGAAATGAGAATTGAGCTATATATAAGAACTTTATGCATGCCAAATGTTTGATATTTGTCTTGTATGACCAATGAGAATTGCATATTAGCCTAGACCTCTTAATTGGAGTGTTAGGAGTTGTAGAGAGATCTAGACACCTAATAGAGCCCTTAGCTTGTGTTGTAGAGAGATCTAGACACTAGTTGACTTGACTAAGACACTAAGAGATCTTTTGCATGCTAGGATGGATAGGACACTAGAGGAACCATAGTAGGATTACTTCCATGCACACACACCACTTTTGCTCACTTCCTTGAGGTGATAGCTAGATTTACTTTGCGTTGTTGAAGTAGATAGAAACCATGATCTTTTTCTTGCTTTCCTAGCTATCCACCTTTGTAGACATTCAATACTTGCTTGATATCGCATCGTTTCCTTGTGTTCGATATTTAACTTGGTTAACTTGCCACGACAACAACGACCACGTACATTTGCGTGGAAATCTTACACGATTTTGACAAACAGTAATCATCAATTAAATCTACACATATACAACTATATATCTATAATCATACATAAACATGCTCTATAAACATATATAATTAGTTAAAAAAGAAAATACTTACAGTTAATGTGTAAATAGGCTCCAATGATCTCTCTCTTTTCTAATAGTTGAAATTGCCTTTAATGGCAAAAAAAAGTTAGTGATGGACAATGTCCATCACTAATTTTACCGCCTTACCAACAAAATCGCATCGTTTTAAAGAATTAACGATGAATGTACCATTACCAATGCTAAATTTAAAATTAATGATGGTCTACCTCTCGCTAATTCTAACGGTGCAATATTTTTCTCACTCCTTCCTATCCTATGTGAGTAGGTCACGTGTTAAATGACCTTAAGTATGTTGATAATCTACTTTTAAAGTTAGCAACAGTTAATTCAACACAAATTTTGGCAATTTTGGATGAATTTAGAAGGCCGCTGATTAGAGATGACAAATTCATCGACAATCAAGAAAGAATAACGAAGTACAGAGCTCGTTGTTAATTTTTTAAAAAATGACCATTGGCCTACATTTGTCCCAAATGCTGTGCTAATTTCACAATTTAACGAATATTCTGTCCTTCTCAAATATTCATCTCTAAAACACGCATTTTTTTTATCATGACATAAATGACTTTATGTAACACTTTATTGTAACACTTTTAGTTTATTTAACACATTTTGGTAACATATTTCTAATTTATATATTATGTAACACTTTATACATCTGTAACGCTTAAATGCAATACTTTTAAATTAGTAACACTTTTACAAAGGTAACATATCTAGGTAACACTTTCACATATGTAACATTTCTTGGGTAACACTTTTATAAAGGTAACACATTATACATAACACTTTATCATGTGTAATATTTATAAAAATAATACTTTTATATGTGTAACATATATATTTTTGTTACACTTGATATTATTATTTAAATATTTATATATATCTACTTATATGAAATCTACTCAATTGGTAACTATAAAATAAATATATTAATCATATATAAACATGCCCTAGTGTATAATAATTTATGATATTCTTTAGTAAATATCTTAATAAATAATTTATATATATATATATATATATATATAAAATCATGTACATTAAATTTATCTATAATTTAAAATAATTTATTGCATAATAAATATATATATTTTAATTATATAACTATAAAGTATATATAATTTATATATTTTTAGATATAATTATATCATTAATAGATTTTTTGAATGAAATTTAGGTAGAAAATAATTTGGTTCATTAAGAAATAATATTTATCATTAATATTTTTCATATTCACCATTGGTCTATTTAAAAAATGAATAAGAAAAAAAATAAAAAAAAGTGATAATGAATTAAATAAAATTGATGTTCAAAATATATAGTATATAATGGGATAGCCAAGATGGTAAGTGTTTGAAAATTAAATTCAAAAGGTACAAGGATCAAAACCTAGGAACTACAATTTTTTTTTTTTGTTTACAAAAAGTGTTACCTATAATTCGTATGTAACATTTAATAGGTGTTACATATAAAACGTAATACTTTTTTTTTAAAGTGATACAAAAAGTAAAAAAAAGTGTTATATTAGGCTTTAGGTTACACGGGCAAGTGCAACGCCCTAAAAATATTACCTATTTATAATAGATAACACTTTATATGTATTAAGTAACATTTTTTTGGTGTTACATAATGTCCATTATGTTGTAGTGGATCATGATAATTTATATGATAACAATAATAATTAAAAATTAAATTCACGTAAAATTATTAAACTCAAGTTGACAAATTTTCATCAAATATCAACTCATTTTATTGTAACCCCCTTAAAAATAATTTAAGAATGCTAGTGTGTGATGTATAATTGTTTAAGTGCCAATATAACTTAAATGAAAAGTGTAGGAAAACCCTAATTATGATAATTTGGATGATTGGTCAATGATTGACAGTAAACCTAAAATTTAAGCTGGAAGGTTAGGGAAGGGGAGACATTTTGTGGCTCAAGAGTGCCTCTTTATTATGCTTGTCATTATTGAATCATGTGGTAGCTATATATGCTATACTTTGCTCCACCAATTTCATTCATTAGGACTTTTTTCTTTTCACTAGAAATTACTTTTGCTATAAATGCTAGTCATAGGGATTACACTCGTCCATATCACATTTTTTTAACCTAATATGTTACGGACCTAATGTTACTAGATTCAATATATACAAAAGGAATAAATATTGTTTGAGAGTTATGAGACTAATATTAAATATGTTATTTATTATTTAAAAATTTATTATTTTTGAAAAGTGATAAAGTTTTAACAAAAAAATGATACTTCCTCATTTTCAATATAATTTTTATAATTTTTTATTTTGGAATGTTCCAATTCTTTTTTCACACCCTAAAACAGTAATAATTTACACTCACAGTAATCAGTAAATTATATTTTTATATTTTATTATTTAACTTGACACTCACATACTCCACTTTTTTCTTAAACCGTGTGCCCTGCCCTTATGAAAAATAAGTTGGGACAGAAGTAGTATTATTTTGTTAAAAGTAATTATCACATTTCTTAAAAATATATTACATTTTACTGTAAATCTATCACTTAATTTTTTTAAAAAGAGAAGTGATTATGACTTTTCTTAAAAATATTATAACATTTTATTATAATTCTATTACTATATTTTTTTCTAATCTCAATTATGAGACCGTCTCACACATTTTTTTTTAATTTTTTGTGAAAAACTTTCGGATATCATCTCTACTACTCCCCCGTCCCACTCTAAGGTGCTCATATTACTATTTTTGTCCGTCCCACTATATGTTGCTCATTTATTTTTTTACCTGTTTTGGAAACTACTATTCACTTCTTTATTATTGTTTTCAATACTTTTTACACTATTTCTATTACTTTTTCACTTTTCTCCATCACATCACTTATACTTTTTCATTTTTTCTATCACATCACTTATACTTTTTCACTTTTACCTTAATTCGTGTGTCTAAAAACAACGAGTAACTTATAGCGGGACGGATGGAGTATATTAGTTGACATCATTTTTTTGTTAGCTCTATTATATTTGAGACCACTCTTCTTTTTTTCTTTTATATAATTCTTGAATGACAAAAATTTGTGTGGGATCATCTTATGATATATAGACCACACAAATTAACACTTATTTCCTACTAAAGTAATATTAGGTTATGCTCAGTTTATACTTTATTTAACTATATCATATCATGAAATGATCTTACACAAGACTAACTCAAAATAAATAAGCTCATGTGATTTTTTCCTAAAAGAAATAATGATGCTCATATAAAATGTTTTGAGAAAGTCATTATATTTCAGGATTAGTCGGACGATAGTCGAACAATAAATTTATATAAGTACTAAAAATTTACTTTTATGTATGAAGCTGTCTCATACAAGTTTGACAAAGTCTTGTGTACACAATTTTCGCTATATAACTAGTTTGGAAAATATTAATTGTTTATACTATAATATAGAGATGGGGTCTTGGGTTGAGGGGAGGTGGGTTTGAAATTGGGGTTGGAGAAGAATTTTGTTTGATAGAGATATTGTTATGTTTAATCAACTTTTGTCCGTTATTAATAATTTTCAGCTGAAAGAAAAAGAGGAAGATGGATGGCGATAGAAACCAACAAAATCTGGCACGTTCAGTTCGAGCTCCGCATACACAAAGTTGATTGAGAGCATTGACCATGGGAGAAAGATTTCGGAATATGGAGGGTTGTTCGCGAAAATATGGAAGAATATTTCACCACTTAAAGCGTCGGCTTTAGCATGGAGGCTGCTATGGGATAGATTACCAACCAAGATGAATCTCGTGCACAGAGGTGTTTTGCTCAGTATGGAGGGAAGTATTTGCAGCTTATGTGGAGTTGAAATTGAATCTGCAAATCATTTGTTCTTCACCTGCAAACTTTCCTATCCAATCTGGGCGAACTTATGTAGGTGGCTGAATGTTTTAGTAGTATTACATAATCAAGTGGCAGATCATTTTCAACATGTATTGCATTTATTTTTTGGAAAAAATGGGAAGAAGTTTGCTGTTGGGTTGTGGATTTGTTCAGTTTGGGTGATGTGGAGATGGAGGAATAAGGTGATTTTTGAAAATGTAGTTTGGGATGAGAATAAGATTGTAGACGAAATTAGGGGTCGATTATGGAGTTGGTGCTCAGTGAGATACATAAACTTTCAAAATTTTTCTTTCAAGGATTGGGTCATGGAGCCTAGAAAACTAGTAAAGTGTTGTGTTGTTGAAGTTAAAGATGGAACCGTCTGAAGGTTCTTTGTATTCTGATATTATTGTATAACTTGATTTCTGGTTTTTTGGCACATCTTGTTCCCAAAAGCTAGTTTTAATAAAATTTAATTTTTACTTATAAAAAAAAATATAATGTTAATTTTGAATGACATAAGTCGTTTAGTTAAAGAATATTAATTGTTCTCCTATAAGATATTACCGGTAAACCAGTTTCAGAAATTAATGTGAATTAAAAAAAAAAAGATTTTGTAATAATTATATAACTTTTAACTCTTCCAAAATACTACCATTTAAAGTAAAAAAAGAACAAAGGCCTAGACATTGAGAAATGATGAGGTAGTATAGGGTGAGAAGGATTAAAGTAAGAAACAATAATTAGAAGAAGAGGACAATGAAATGCCTAGTTTGGCGACCATCCTATCATTTGCATTTGCATTGGTGCCAAATCTCCATCAAACCAAACTTTGTACCATATACATATATATAGAGCAGACACTTCCCACTTCACATATTCGTTTAATGTCCATTAATAGTGTCAGACGTGGTCGTGCAATAAAATTCAAGAATTAATTAAATAAAAAGAAAAACGTCGGTAGAAACTAAACAAGAATTTATATTTGAGGACCTAAATGTATTTTTAAATGATTAATTGGAAAGAAATTTTAAATGCTCCCCCGTCCCTTTATAAGTTGCTCACAATCTGATAGAGAAAAGTGAAAAAGTAATAGGAATAATGTAAAAAGTATTGAAAATAATAGTAAAAAAGTGAATAGTAGTTTCTGGAAAGATAAAAAAACAAATGAACAATATAGTGAGACGGACGGAAATGTGAAAATGAACAACTTATAGTGGAACAGAGAGAGTATAACACAAGAAATTAAACGGATTCACAATTTTATTTTATTTTTGTTAAATTAGCATGGATCAACCGTTTTATGATATCATGTATCCTGTAAGTGGAAATATTGGGTAGAATATTCTATTATAATTTAAAAAAAAAAAAATAAGCTTAAGGAAAAAGAAGCGGGTCCTGAAAATGCGCAGATCCTTGTTGGGATCCAGGCATATACAATTCTTTTCCGCCAACAGCTTCAGGTTGTTGGCTTGTGTATTATATTTTTTTAAAAATTGGTGTGTTGGCTTAAAGAAAACTAAGTAATATTATGATACAAATTTAAAAATTTGCTCCCAAACTGTATTATTAGAAAAACACATGTATATTACTGAAAAAACAAAATCTGTGTTACTAATATTTAAAAAATTAATTTTTTGTACTTTTTAAGTAATTATAAGGAGAATATGTATTTTTGCAAGAATAAATATTTGTGACTTAATTTTTTTTATTGATTTATGTTGATAATATGTTGTTAGTGTACTTTACATTTGTTACTTAATTATTATATTGTTATTGTACTTTACATTTACTTAATATATATTCTTACTTAATATTTTTTTAATACTTTACATTTGTTACATAAGTACAATATATATTTTTCTAAGAACAAATAAATGTTTGTACATATAGTAACACACATTTGCTCTAATAGCAACATACATTTTTTCTCTAATTTGTGTTACTATATATCCAAATGTATGTTACTGTAATTAGAGCTGACAATTTCGATCCTGCCTACCCGATATTTGGGCTGGACTGAGCTCAATTTTTTCAGACCCGATTAGAAAATGGGCTTGCCCAGCCCAGAATATGCCTTGGCCCGATGAGCCAATTTACATGTAAAAGTTGATAATTTTGCCCCGGCCCAATGGTCCGCCCCGGCCTTCCCGACTTTTAGGATGAGCTAGGCTACATTTTTATAGTCTCGATTAGTAAATGGGCCGGGCCGGCCCAACCCATGAATATGCTTTGGTCTGATGGGCTGGGCTGGGCCAGGTCTGCCCGTTTGCCACCTCTAACTGTAAGGGCCAGTTTGGTAGGCCTGAAAATGCTATGAAGAAAAAATATTTTATGCATTTCCTCTTATTTGGTAAACCGAAAATGTAATCTTAGAGGCCCTTGAAATCGACTCGACCCAATTAACCTTTTCATAAGATTCACTATAGCTCTTTGTAAATTAGAACGCCCTTCACTCCCCTTATTTATTTTCTGGAGTAAAACCAATAGATTATGTTTCTCTCTCGCCTAGGATTTTTTATCATTCTCTCCAAAAATTTTCGTACCTTAGTTCTTCATGTGCGAAGGATCGATGTCCCAAATCCAAATCCAAACTTGTTCTAAAAACACGATTACCCAAACACAAACCCTAATTTATTCGATGAAGATGGCAAAAATGTGGTAGATTTGTGGTCGGATTGAACGAAGAACGAAGAACTAGGAACGAAGCACGAAGAACAAGGACGAGCTCTGAAGAACTTTTTGAATATTTTTGCAATTCATCTGCCTAAAGTCCAAAAGGTGATTTTTACCTTACTTTTTATTTCTTTTCTAACTAAAAATGTGTAATGATGAATTTACCCAATTTTTTTACAGTAAGAGTTGAAATTCGGCAAGCCCTAAATCCACCTATACACGATCGATCCGAAAAATATGAGGCTTCTAGTGGTGTTGGTCATGAAACGAGTGTATGGGGGGGGGGTGGGGGGAATACACTGATAGCAAATTTCCCCTTTTCAGGAAATAACTCCTTAGGATTCAGTCAGCTTAAACTGACAGTGCTCATTGGGACTGAAGTTCTTAAGACTGACCGGCTCAGGAACCAGATACACTGAATCCTAAATTGAACTCGGAGTGAGCTCAATAAAAATAACCCACCTACTGACTGCCGAGAAGGTGGTCAGTTGGATAGCTATATAAATAAGCTTTTACGTGCGGAAGTGTGAGCCCTTAATTATACTCGCTTTAGTGTTTTACTGAAATTCTTTAGCTTAGTTACTTAAAGAGTGGTTAAGGGGCTGTGCTCAGATTTCAAGTTCAGGAAGATTTGTTCTTTCTAAGTTTTAAATCAATGTTGAATGCTTCTAAAATGAGATGTTATGACAGTTAAAATATGCAGAACAAGTAAATAAGCACACAGAGGTTTAACATGGTTCAGAGACTTAAGCTCCTACGTCCATGACCAAATTTAATAGGAGCAATCTACTCTTAGGATTGAATCTTGTTTTTAAACGTGCTAAGGTGCATGAGCAGTCTCTTTCCTCTCTAAGGAATTCAACCCTGGGTGGGTTTACAAGTCCCAGTCCTTCGCACTCCACCAACTCACAACTTAGAGTGGTTTAGCTTTCTGTTTCCAACTAATGGTGTGATAATCCTTACAATCAAAGCTATTTTAAGGATGAATTATCACTCTAAGATAAATACAAAATAGATTCACTATCAATAGTAGGAAAATTTAATTATAGAGTTTTTAATGCTTGAATGTTTTGAGCGCTTAAATCTTGATTAATCTCGACTTTGAAATTTCCCATAACCTTGTTTGGGTGCAAGACCTTCTGTATGTATAGTGAAGATTCGTAATAGATCCGTTGGAAGAGATAAAAAAAATCTTCCTATTTTAGGTAGGTGTCAGCCTAGGAATTGACATTTACTTTTCACAATGCTGTTTTGGCGAAAGTCTTCTACTGTCGCCTACGACTGTGAACATTAAATGCAAGAGTCAGCTCCGTACACACATTTCTTCATCTCACTAGCTGCTTTTCAAATGACTAGTTGTTGACAAGACTTTATGCCTCATCATACATTATATACTGTTGGGGAATTTTGCCGATGCCCGGATCTAATCGGGTTATACACTAAATACAAATTTAAGTACACAACTAATATCATGATTTAAACATAATTCAATCAAATAGTTGAACACCCAACAACAAGGTTTGCATGCAAAACATATGAACATATAAAATCACATAAATTCCTACACATGCGGAACTAATGGATTTAAGTGAATTATACCTCTTGATGACAAATTTTTGAGATGCTAGCTTCCGGTGCGCACGATCAACTTGATCAACCTAATGAGCCTTCTCAAGTATTCCCTTGCCCTTGCCTTTGCCCGTACACCCTGTGGGAGGCCACACGAACAATTACAACACAAGGAAAAGAAAAATATTTATTGTCCTAGGATTCTAGGGTTAATTTGTGGGCCAAAAATTAAATATGGTAAAAGTCTATTTCCTCACAAGGAAATTCTTGAATACCAAGTATTCTAATTATCAATATTAATTTTTCCACAAAAAATAATTTCCTGATTATTTAAATATAATTTTCAAAATATTCATATATATATATATATGTATTAATTTAATGAGCTCTTGATTTTATTAGTATTCTTGTACTCTAAATACATATTTTTTATCATAAAATCTCTCATGAATTTCAACACATATTAAATTCGAAAAAATACAATAAATTTGGGCAAAAAATTATTTCTTTTATTTTAGGGTCAATTACGCACATGTGCAATTAAGGAGGCTTAATTACATATAGGTGATATAAAATTTAAAAATTACGTGTAGGTGCAAAGTGAACTACGGTACTATGTGATTGTACTATTGACCAAACTTCTGTACTATTACAGATTTCATAGTACTATGCTTAAATTTAATAAATCGAGTTTCAGGTATAACACTATGAAATCTGTAATAGTACAGAAGTTTGGTCAATACTACAATCTCATAGTACCGTAGTTCATTTTGCACCTATACGTAATTTTCAAATTTTATATCACCTATATGTAATTAAGCCTCCAAAATAGCACATGTATGTAACTAATCCTTTATTTTAAACACCTTGTTCATTGTTGGATATTTAATTGGGCTACTTGAGGGGCCTTTAGGAGAATTAAGATTGGACCTCCCAATGGGCCTTGAATTCCAACATTGAGCCCAATGTCATTCAACCCATTAACATTAATCTCACTCCACTATAAAATTAATGTTGCACTATCCATCTTAACCCGTATTACAATCATATGGCTCCCGGTAATTATTTTCCGTGTTTAAGATTATCTTGTCCGTTTAATTAATCAAGCCACTGAAGGCTTTAATTAATTTAACATCTTAACCTTGGAGTAAGGACAACTCTTCTTTATCATCATACCGGAAACAAATTCTACTTGTCAAATAATACTTCCTCTACCCCCTTGTAAAATAATACTTCCTCAACCATTTCTTCATGAATTTCCTCAATCTTAAGCCTCTTTGCTCCCTCATAACTAGTTTCAACTCTTGAGATAATAGCATTACAATGCTCACGAGGATTCATCTCGGTCATAGAAGGAAACTTACCCTTATTGACTTGTTCACTCAATGAACTAGCCAATTGTCCCATTTGGAATTCCAAACTCTTGATTTGATTCCCTTGTGACTTATAAAGATCATCAAACTTATGATTCGTCTTCTCGTGCTTCCTAGCATTTCCATCCCCATCTCTTCCAATTGTTTGACAATGTGAGCTAGAGTCACATCCACACTTGCCTTCACCTCATTGTTAGGAGGCTTTGCTCCCGGATCCATGCCCGGTAGCAATTGGATTGCCCCCTTAGGGTTAGAATAGGAGAAGTTCTCATGTCTCTTGAAGTTTTGAATGTTGGAAGGATTACCTAGTTGAGGTTGATATGGACCACCTTGATGTCCTTGAAACTTTTGTTTGAAAGGAGGAGCCACATATGGTCTAGGATTTTGTTAATAGGAATTCAGTTGATTGGAGTTTTGATATGTAATGTAGCTCACTTCTTCCACTTGCACTTGAGAAATAGGTTGAGGAGTTCCTTCAATCACATTCACTTGCATGGGAGAAGGTGCTTGTGCTTGGTGACCATACACCATCATCATAACATTCTTCATGTTCTCCTCCAACAAAGAGACTCTATCTCCCGTCCCAACACCTGATTGGCTTTGAAACGAATCATTAGTCGCTATAATTTTGAATATATCATTGATTTGCCTCACAGTTCTTGTCCATATGGATTCACCTGCACAAGAGTTCAAGTAGTTTTTATCCATCTCGTTCAATCGAATAGTGAAGGTAAGGAGAATGTCTTCCTCCTTTAATCCATGTTGGGGACAAGAAAGCAACAAGCTTTGATAACGTTCCCAAGCCTCCGATATGATTTCCCTAGACTTTTGACCGAAATTGTTAATAGCATCTCTTGCTTTTAACTTCTTTGAAGGAGGGTAGAATTTCTTCAAAAATTAAGAATTCGACTCTTCCCATGTAGAAGCTTTAGGATTCATGGATTGAATCCATATCTTGGCTCTTCCCTTCAAAGTAAATGATTAGGGTCATAATTGCATGTTTTTGCATCCATTTCTATATGGTTTTGATGTGCTTGTGTTCATATTTGACCCTAATTTGGTATAAATTGTACTATTAACCATTTTGTGGCCAGAAAATATGTTTTGTAGTGAAAACGAGCAAAAACTAGCAAGAGACGAGCAATTTCGTAAAAGTCCAGAAAATGTGAGTTGATCCAATGAAGACAAATGATATACCATGTCGAAGAGTTCGAAGAGAAGGTCGCAACGGAAAAAGAATTGAGTCAATCGGAGCTCTAGAACTCAAGATATGAAGAAAACGAGAAAGTCGAGGATCGATCAGAAAAGTCGAGGCCGAGCTCGAGCGCAGCCAGGCCAGATTCGTGCGACCACTAGCTCGCACTCGTGCGAGGAACCTCTGGTTCGGGCGGTGAAGCGTCGCACAAATGCTCACACGAGCCCGTGTTCGTGCGACTGACCATGGTTCGGGCGACAACGAGCCGCACGAGTGCTCACACGAGCCAGACTCATGCGGCCACCTGCTTTGATTCGTGCGATGGTTTGGCAAGCTACATTTTCAGGGGTATTCTCGTCTTTTCACGCGTTTAATGAGGGGCATATTGGACCAAGCATTGTGGGCACTATAAATACTCTAAAGATCAGATTCTCAAGGGAGGGAAGACACATTAGTTCATAATCATAGTTCAATTCTTAGATTAGAGAGAGAGAGGTAGTTACTTGGTGGTTTCTTAAGATTTCTTCTCACAAATTCTTAGATAACTTTTGATCTACCGTAGTGATCGTTAATCCGTTAATTCCTGCATTCTCGTCTCGTCTAAGGCTACATTCTCACCGATTGAATTTCAATTTCCATTGTCGGATTTCAAGTTAGCATTTTAGAGGTAAATTGTATCTTTCCAATTATCATTGTAATAGGTAAATTTCTTTACATTTCTTTCTTAATGATGAATGTTCCTAGCTTAATTGTTCTTATGTTCACTCAATTAGCCATGAGCTAATTCCTTCATGTGTTAGTGTATGATGCCTATGGAGTAGTGTAGTGATATGTTGATCTTTTGAATGCTTTGAGTTGTTGTATGATCAAATCTCTACATTGATGGATTGAATGAATGCTTGCATGTGTAGATGACAATTAGGGCCATTAGGGAGTTAGTCTCTTGCGAAAGTAGAGCTTATTTCCTAAATTCTCTTATATTAAGGCCAATGCATATCAAGTGTTTGATAAAATTCCTAAGATAGTGAGAATTATCTTTAGTGAATTAGATGAACAATTAGAGACTTTGATATGTTATTAGGGAAACCTTTTGCATGTTAGAGTGGCTTGCCCATTGATTATGCACAATCTCATTGCATGATAAAGTGATACTTCACTACATGAAACATAGGATAGTACACTAGCACATACTCCTCACATTTGCTCACTTTGCAAACACAAGGTGATAGGTAGTTTAATCTTTTGACGCATTAGTAGACGATAGAAACCTTTCTCCTTTATTGCTTTGTTAGCTAGCCAATTGAAACAACGAATTTTCCTTACAAGTCCCCGTCTCCTTTGGGTTCGATATATTTTAAAACTTGGTCAAGCTTACCACGCTCATAGCGAACACGTACACTTGCGTGAGGACTTATTTACATCGAACAGTAAACATTAAAAATCTCAACCTTTTCTCATTATCGGTCATGCCTTGGTACTTGACCGTGTCGCATATCTCCATAAAGTTGCTCAAATGAGAATTCATGTCCTCCCTTTCATCTGTCCCATCTAATTGAGCTTCCTTTAACATCCTCAATAAATTCAGACTCATCTCGAACCTCTCAGCATCAATGGGTGGTCTCTCATTCCCATCGTAGTAATATCGCACTCTAGGCTCGAAGTAGTCTCTAAAAAGAGGATCATTGTTAGGATTAGGATCATGGTTAGGAGCTATTTGAGGTCTATATTGGGGTTGAGGTCGATAAGGGTAGTATGGGTAGTTTTGTGGTGGAGGTGGATAGTAGGGTTGATGCATAGGATAGTTTGGGTATGGTGGTGAATATGGACTATTAAGTGGTAGGTTTTGTGGTTGGAATGGTGGTTGATAGGGTAGATTAGGATTAGGAAGAGGACCTACCCCATGAGCTTGGTGATCATCCCGTTGATGCCCTTGAGGTCTTGATTGTCCTCCTTCATTACCATCATCCCTATTACTTGATTCATTCTCCCGATTCTCCATTTCCTCTTTATCTAGCTTTGCTCTTCTTCGATTTCTTCTCAAATTTACTTCAATCTCCAAATCAAGAGGTATTAGACTTCCCCCTTGACTCCTAGTTCGCATAAACCTACAAAAGGTTTACAATCAATACCAATAATGTCAAACAAGTAAACAA
Organism: Prunella vulgaris; assembly: GCA_026898435.1. Lineage (NCBI taxonomy): Eukaryota > Viridiplantae > Streptophyta > Magnoliopsida > Lamiales > Lamiaceae > Prunella > Prunella vulgaris. Next base: position 9,075 of record JAPKLY010000255.1, on the reverse strand, counting down.
ACTAACCAAGCTTAACAAAGAAATGTTTCTCCAGCAACGGCGCCAAAAACTTGTTTACCTAAAATCGGATGCAATCACGCAAGTGTACGTGGTCGTTGTTGTGTTTGGCAATTGACCAAGTTAAAATATTGAACTCAGGGAAACAATGTTTGATAAGAAGGAATTGGATGTTTAGCAAGAAGATTATCTAAGAAATGTAAAGACAAAGGCTTAGGTGCTAACTACTATTTGCAAGCATTTGAAATTTCTAACTATCACCTTTTCAAGTGAGCAAGTGTTGGTAGTCTGCATTGGAGTACTTCAATTATGGGTTCATTTAACAACTTGCAATTCTTAGCATGCATAAGTATCACTACAGGTACTAATCAAGCCATAAGACTCTATCAAATGCTCAAGTCCTCACTTAAACAATTAAGACTCTACTTGAGTAGCTCTAGGCTCCTAGCAATTCTCATTGACATAGAAACCATAACACAAATACTTGGTGTGCACAATTATCAATTAAGAACCTCATTGAATTAACTCAAGTCTCATATGTTGCTAACTCAACTAGGCTTAAAATATCCAAATGCTTACACAAAGAGTTCAATCAATCAACAATATAGAGAATCAATACATCAAGCTAACTCATACATGCATGGAAATTCCAAGAAATTAAACTACACCATAATCTCCACAGCTCCAATGCAAAGGGAAATTAGCCCATGGCTAATTGAGATGTACAATCAACAATTAAGCTAATAACAATCATAACTAAGACTAACATAGCAAAAGTATAAGAAAGCTTACCAATTGTGGATGAATTTGAATTACAAGCAAAATACCTTCAAATGCCAAAATCTAATTCGTAACTTGAAACGTAAAATCCTACCTTACATATGTAGCAAATCTCGTGGGGAATCTACTGCAATGAACGGATCAGAAATCTAACGATCGGATCAAAAGTAATTGAAGAATTAAGATGAAGAATCAAATTGTAACCCACTTAGTAACTTCTTCTAATCACTCTCTAATCTAAAAATGAATCTAAGCTAAGAATCTAATGAAAAAGCTTCCTCAAAATTTGATTCAAGTGGTATTTATAGTGCCCAAAACATTAAGACTCATTTTCCCCACATTAAATGGATGGAAAAACGAAATTGCCCTCAATTTGCCAAATCCGGACTTGCACTAGAGCAAGCGCTCGAACAAGGAACAACTGGCGCTCGATCATGGTCAGGTCAGAGAAAAAGCACTTGAGCTCCCTTGCGCTCGAGCAAGGGCTAACCAACGCTCGATCATAGTTCAACCTCCGATGCCCGATTTTGACCTTTTCTGTTTTGATCCGTTTGCTCGTTCAAGCTTTCTAGGGTCTTCCTCTTGATCATTAAAGCCTCCCTAAATGCTCGGATAACATCATTTCACCTTTCTCATCGTAATATCCTCGATTATGCCCATTTTCACCTATAAGAGAAACTTCCTTCCACACAAGGGCGAATAACACAATATGTAGCATATTATGGTCACTAATGCATACAAATCACTTAATATCATGCTAGAATACACCAAATATGAAGCAATTATTACCCTAATTATCTTCCTATGTAGAAGCTTTAGGATTCATGGATTGAATCCATGTCTTGGCTCCCCCCTTCAAAGTAAATGTGAAGAATCTCAACCTCTTCTCATTATCGATCATGCCTTGGTACTTAACCGTGTCACATATCTCCATAAAGTTGCTCAAATGAGCATTCGGGTCCTCCCTTACATCCATCCCATCGAATTGAGCTTCCTTTAACACCCTCAATAAATTTGGACTTATCTCAAACCTCTCGGTATCAATGGGTGGTCTCTCAATCTAATCATAGTAATATCGCACTCTAGGCTCGAAGTAATCTCTCAAAAGAGGCTCATTGTTTGGATTATTATCATGATTTGGAGCTATTTGAGGTCTATATTGGGCTTGAGGTGGATAAGGAAAGTATGGGTTATTTTGTGGTGGAGGTGGATAGTATGGTTGATGCATAGGATAGTTTGGGTATGGTGGTGAATATGGATTACTAAGTGGTAGGTTTTGTGGTTGGAATGGTGGTTGATAGGGTAGATTAGGATTAGAAAGAGGACCTACCCAATGAGCTTGGTGGTCATCCCCTTGATGCCCTTGAGGTCTCGGTTGTCCTCCTTTTATTACCATCATCCCTTTTCCTTGCTTCATTCTCTTGATTCTCCATTTCTTTTTTATCTAACTTTGCTCTTCTTCAATTTCTTCTCAAATTTACTTCAATCTCCAAATCAAGAGGTACTAGATTTCCCCCTTGACTCCTAGTTCGCATAAACCTACAAAAGGTTCACAATCAATACCAACAATCTCAAACAAGTGAACAAACAAACCAAGCTTAACAAAAATAAAAGTTTCACCGGCAATGGCACTAAAAACTTGTTTGCCTAAAATTGGATGCAATCACACAAGTGTACGTGATTATTGTTGAGTTTGACAATTGACCAAGTTAAAATATTGAACACAGGGAAACAATGTTTGATAAACAAGAATTAGATGTTTAGAAAGGTGATTATCTAAGAAATGTAAAGATAAAAGCTTGGGTGCTAACTACTATTTGCAAGAAATTGAAATTACTAACTATCACCTTTTCAAGTGAGCAAGTGTTGGTAATGTGGATTGGAGTACTTCAATTATGAGTTCATTTAACAACTTGCAATTCCTAGCATGTATAAGTATCACTAGAGGTACTAATCAAGCCACAAGACTCTATCAAATGCTCAAGTCCTCACTTAAACACCTAATACTCTAGTTGAGTAATTCTAGGCTCATAGCAATTCTTATTGACATAGAAACCATAACACAAACACTTGGTGTGCACAAATATCAATTAAGAACATCACTGAATTAACTCAATTCTCATATGTTGCTTACTCAACTAGGCTCAAAATATCCAAATGCTTACACAAAGAGTTCAATCAAACATCAATATAGAGCATTAATACATCAAGTTAACTCATACATGCATGAGAATTACAAGAAATTAAATTACACCATAATCTCCATAGCTCCAATGCAAAAGAAGATTAGTCCATGGCTAATAGAGAAGAAACAACAACAACTAAGATTATTGCATTCATATCTAACACTAAAATAACAAAAATACAGTGTAGCTTACCAATTGTAGATGAATTAGAACTACAAGCAAAATACCTTCAAATGCCAAAATCTAATGCGTCGCTTGAAACTTAAAATCCTATCGTACAAATGTAGCTAATCTCATGGGGAATCTACTGCAACGAATGGATCGGAAATCTAACGATCGGATCAAAAGTAATTTAAGGATTAAGATGAATAATCAAATTGTAACACACTTGGTAACTTCCTCTAATCCAAGAATGAATCTAAGCTAAAGTTCTAATGAAAAGCTTCCTCCAAATCTGATTCAAGTGGTATTTATAGTGCCCAAAACGTCAAGACTCATTTGCCACTCATTAAATGGATGGAAAGATGAAATTGGCCTCACTTTGCCAAACCCGAACTTGCACTCGAGCAACCGCTTGAACTAGGAACAAATGGCGCTCGATCAGGCTTGATCGAGCGCACCCTTCATTGTCAGGTCAGAGAGAAAGCGCTCGAACAAGGCCTACTTTCACTCAAGCAAGGACTAACCGGTGCTCAATCATAGTTCAACCTCTGATGCCCGAATTCGACTTTTTCTATTTTGATCCGTTTGTTCGTTCAAGCTTCCTAGGGTCTTTCTCTTGATCATTTAAGCCTCCCTAAATGCTCAGATCACATCATTTTGCCTTCCTCCTCGTAATCTCCTTAATTTTTCCCGTTTTCACCTATAAAAGCAACTTTCTTCCACACAAGGGTGAATACCACGATATTATTAGGGTCAATAATGCATACAAATCACTTAATATTATGCTAGAATACACCAAATATGATGCAATTATTATCCTAATCAAGAGCCCACCAAGGGGACTAATCATGCAAGACTCTCCAAACACACGTTCCTCTGTATTAAATCTTAGCAATTGTCATGTTCTCAATGGTATCGCCCAAGATGCAAAGTATTGAGTCTCATTAACTCTTTACCCATAACAAATCAAAGTGACACACATCGATTACACAAAGTCCTATTTAAGGGACAGATGTTTAGAAACAAATGACCACTGAGGTCTAACTCTTCATCCCATAAGTCAGTACGGAAGAATTTCCTCTCTGTAGGTCCTCTTCAATGCATCATCATGCACTAGTGTAATACCTTGGTCAAGATAAGCCAATATGGGATCTACACATCAACCTTTTACCAATGGGGTGTTCAAATCCCTTCTATGTTGTGAAGTTAGCACTTGTTACAAGGAACTGATAATGTGATCTTGCTATGAGTTATCCGGGGATCACCACATTTATCTACAGTGTAACTTGTACTATTATATTTGAACGGATTGCAATAAATAAATAACATTCATATTATTAAAGCACAGTGATAAAAGATTTATTTCAGATAAAATTCAAAGATTCAGTTTAGTTATACAAAGTAAAAGCATACTTACTAGTATAACCTTAACAATCTCCCACTGATACTCAAAGTCTGCTTTTAAGTATACTACAACATATCCATGTCTTACACATGTCCAAATAATTTCTCCCACTTATACTCAAAGAAGATTGGCAACACACCTGACTCCCATTCCTTTCACATGTCTCTCGAATGTTGACAGAGGCAGACCCTTTGTGAAAGGATTAGCTAGGTTGTCTTCCGTTGCGATCTTTGCCACCTCTATGTCTCCTCTCTTCACGATTTCTCGTATAAGATGGTACTTCCTTTCAATGTGTTTGCTGGCTTTGTGGGCTCTTAGTTCCCTTGAATTTGCAACTGCTCCGGCATTGTCTCAATAGACCGTGATAGTACCGGGCAAATCCGAAACTACGTCCAAGTCCACTAAGAAGTTCTTGATCCAAACTGTCTCTTTTGCCGCTTTACAAGCGGCTACATATTCGACTTCCATGGTAGAATCAGCGATGCATTTCTGCTTAATGCTTCAACATATCACGACTGCACCTCCCAGACAGAATACACTACCCGAGGTACATTTTTTGGAGTCTAAGTCTGTTTGGAAATCTGAGTCCGTATAACCAACAGGGATTAGACTATCTGACCGATATATAAACATTCTATCTTGAGTTCTCTTGAGATATTTTAGAATATTTCTAACAGCTGTCCAATGCTCTTTCCCAGGGTTCCTTTGATATCGTGCTACCATGCCCATGATAAATCAGATATCCGGTCTCGTACACAACATAACATACATGAGGCTTCCAACGGTCGAAGTATACGGGATGCCTTTCATGCAATCTATCTCTTCTTATGTCTTCGGACACATCTCTTTCGATAGATGAATTCCATGTCTAAAGGGTACAAAACCATTCTTAGAATTCTGCATGCTGAACCGTTTCAAAACAGTGTCTATGTATGAATCTTATGATAAGCCGATCATTCTTTTCTTGCGATCTCGAGTAATCTTGATCTCTAAGACATGACCGGCTTTCCTTAAGTCCTTCATATCAAACTGAATTGACAACCATACCCTCACGTCTGATAACACCGCTACGTTGTTTGCAATGAGAAAAATGTCATCTACATATAGTATCAAGAATACCATGGTTGTTTCGACACACTTCTTGTATACACAACTCTCAAACTCATTTTGATCAAAACCATAATATTTTATTGCCTGATCAAAATATTGATTCCAAGCTTGTGATGGTTGCTTGAGTCCGTAGATAGACCTCTTAAGCTTGCATACAAGGTGCTCTTGTCTTTTTTAAATGAAGCCTTCGGGTTTACGCATATAGATATATTCTTCAAGACTTCCATTAAGGAAAACTGTCTTGACATCCATTTGTCAGATCTCAAAATCTAGATGTGCAGCTATCACCTAGAGAATACAGATAGACTTAAGCATGGCTACTGGCGAAAAGGTTTTCTCATAATCGATCCCTGCTTTCTGAGTATATCCTTTCGCCATAAGTCTAGCTTTGATGGTCTCAACCTTCCCGTCCGATCCTCTTTTTCTCTTGTAGACCCACTTACATCTAATGAGTTTTAGCCCATTGGGTGGCTCAATAAGCTCCCACACCTCATTTTTATCCATATAACCCATCTCGGCTTCCATTGATGTTTGCCAAGAATCCACATCCTTGTCTTGGAATGCTTCGTCGTATGTCCATTAGCCCAATTCATCTTCCCTGGGGACCAAGTCGAATGACTCTCCACGAACATGAATCTTTCAGGTTGTCTCACAACCCTCCCACTACGACGAGGCTCCGGTTGTGTCGATGTGTCGTGTGGTAAATCAACTTGTAGGTATAGGATTGGGCCTTTTTATTTCATCCAAGGTAATCACTTTTGGGCTTTCTATTGTTCACATAGTCTTCTTCCAAGAACTTAGAATGTGTACTAATAATAATTCTTTGATCCTTGGAATTATAGAACATTCCCCCTTTCGTTCCTCTAGGGTATCCTTCAAACAATCTCAATTCCGAACGAGAATCTAATTTTCCAGCTTCCTAATCTAACAAATATGCCAGACACCTCCAATTCTTATGTGTCTCAAACTAGGCTTTTGCCCAGTCCACAATTCTGTAGGGGTTTTAGGAACCAATTTAGATGGCACCAAGTTTAGAATGTGAGTTGCTATTTCCAAGGCATAGCCCCAAAATGACTTGGGAAGCTCCGAATAACTCATCATGGATCTTCATCTCTAAAAGAGTTCTATTTCTTCGTTTCGTAACCCCATTTTGTTGAGGGGTACCAGGTGCGGTCAATTGGGATACAATCTCTTCTCTGGACAAGTAGGTCAAAAATTCATTACCGAGGTATTCGCCCCCATGATCCAATCGTAGAAACTTGATACTCTTTCCCCTATGTTTCTTGGCCTCAACTTTGAACTCTTTGAATTCATCAAATGTTTTCGATTTATGCCGCATAAGGTAAACATAGCCATATCTTGAGTAGTGATCCATAAATGTTATGAAATACTCAAAACCTCCTCTAGCTTGAATCGACATTGGCCCACATACGTTAGTGTGAACGATTTCCAAAACTTCACTAGCTATTCCCATTGGCCCCAAAGGCCCTCTTGGTCATCTTCCACTCTAAACAAGATTCACATGTTGGAAACGACTCAACATGGAAAGAGTCCAATGAGCTGTCCGTCACTAACCTTTGAATTCTCTTTAGATTAATATGACCAAGTCTTAGATGCCATAGAAGTGTTTCATTCACACTTGAAGAAAACTTTCTTTACTTAGAAATTGGTGATGTGTTATAAGAAGCATTTTGTGTGTCGTGCGCACTTTTAATAGTATAAAGATTATTCACTAATGTTCCTGAACAGATGAACTCACTGTTTAAAAAAATAAAAACCATATTATTAAAAGAACTGCGTATCCATCAACGTACAATTTAGAAACTAAAATTAAATTCTTCCTAAAACTAGGAACATAAAGAACATATTTTAAAATTAAAACTCTATCTTCAAAAGATAGGTGCACGTCTCCCACTGCGACAACCGCTTCCCTCGTAGCATCACCAAATGTGATGAGGATCTCATTCGCACTAAGTTGTCGGGTTTTTCGGAACCCATGTAAAGTGAAACATACATGATCAATGGCTTCCGTATCCACTACCCACGAATGGGAAGCATACGCCGCTAAACAAGTTTCAACAACAGGTGCATGAGGATTACCTTTCTTCCCGGCCTTCTTAGGCTTAGGACATGCCGTCCTCCAATGTCCTTTCTCACCGCAGTTGAAACACTTCCCCTTAGTAGCTTTCTTCACACCTCCCTCTTTGGTTACCTTACTCTTTGCTTAGTTCGGGCCTTTGGTCTTTTTCTTCTTCTTCTTCTTCCCAACTTTCGGTGCAGAAGAAGACAGATCACTTGCCACCAAGACTTGAGTTTGGTGTCCCATGAGTGTCTCCACCGATACCAAAGCTTGCAATAGTTGTGCCAACATGAACTCTTGATTATTCATCAAATAGTTCAACTGGAACTGCTCAAAGCTTTTCGGTAGAGAATGGAGAACATAATCAACTTGCATTTTCGCATCGTATTCCGCTCCAAGTACTTCTAAATTTTTGAGGTAGCCCATCATCTTGAGAACGTGCTCCCTTACGGGCGTTCCCTCCTCCATTTTCAGTGATAACATGTCTCGCATTGTGATTTTCCTGGCCGTACGATTCTAATGATCGAACATTTCCTTATGGTTTAGTATCATATCAGAAGCGGATTCCATGTTCTGATGTTGGTGTTGCAACACATCTGATGTTGAAGTCAAGATGGTACACCTAGCCATTTCATCGAATTTCATTCACTCCTTATGATATTCTTTTTCGGCATTATTCGCATCATCCATAGGTGTAGGGGGCTTTGGTTTTTAGGACATGAAACGAGTAGAAACTTAAGGGCTCACTTCCGCACATAACTCTAGCTTACTGAGATAGCTATCCAACTGACTAGCTTTATAAGCGGCCAGTAGATGGATTATCTCTACTGAGCTTGCGAGAGTATATACTCAGAACTCAGTCTATCTTTCTCCTGACCGACCTGTCCCTGCTGCCCCTGAGACCATCAGTTCAGTGAGAACTATCAGGATCTTCCTGACTGAGTTTTGTAAGAATATTTTCTGAGAATTTTAGAAAATCTGACATCAGTGTATTCTCCCATACACTAGTTATACTCGTTTTGGGACCAACAATAGTTTTCACATTCCAATTTGTTATCTTTTAGTATTGTAAACATAGGATTAAAGTGAGACGACATGCTAAACTGAAACAAATTATACATGGCATCAATACATACGTCGACTCGTAAAGATTATCACAAATTTTGATCATGCTTTATATTAAAATCTAAAAAAAACAGCATAAATCAGCCGACATCTTAAAACAGTTCACATAAGCTATTGTTGGGACAATCTGAGTATTTTGATTAGATCCCAAAACCCCTGATGAATTTGCCTAAGTATAGTTGCTCAGGATAAAATAGTTCAGGATAATTAGGTTAGAGATTCAGTACAGA
>JAPKLY010000254.1:656294-690738 GCA_026898435.1 Prunella vulgaris | reverse complement strand
ATGATTAAATTAAGAAACACATATTTGTTCTTAACAAAAATACATTGTATCCTACAGTAACAAATGTTTGCTCATATTGATATAGTAACACAAACTTGAGAGCAAATATGTATTACTATCTTATGAAATGTTGTTATTTTACATATATTCATTTATTTTTATAGAATAAATAAATTTTCACATAATATAAGAGCAAAATATGTGCTACTATAAGAACAAAAAAAAAATTCACAAATATTTATATATTCTTATAGAAATAATTATTTTTTCATATAATAACACATAAAATAGTAAAAAATGTGTTATTATATCAATCAATATATCTAAATTTAAAAGGAAGATGATTACATTAAATAATTCATATTTATTTTTATAGTAATATACATTTTATCCTTAAAGTTACACACATTTGCCCATATAGTACACAAAGTGGGGAGCAAATGTGTGTTACTATTTGAGCAAATGCGTGTTACTATTAGAGCAAATGTGTGCTATTGTAAAATAAAAATATATTACTGTAGATATAAATTTATTTGTCCTTAGAAAAATATATTGTATTTTATATAGCATAATTAAGGTATTAAAAGATGTATTAATACATTAACAACATGTTATCAACATAAACCAACAACAAGAATAAGAAAATAAATTAAATAACACATATTTATTTTTGCAAAAATAAATATTTTTCTTATAGTTACTTGAAAAGTGCAAAAATAAAAAAATTCAAGAATTACTAACACAAATTTTGGCTAATAGTAACACACATTTACCTATATTGTAACATAAACTGTGTGTGAGCGAAAATCTAAAATTTACGACTTGCATAAATTTTGAAAAAAAGTTGCCTAGATTCAACCCAACCCGATTTAAGCCTGAAATTTTTTCAAATATTGATAATTTTACGGTAGAATATTCTACGCATGTATTGCTCATAAAATTTTAACAGAAAATGTCTGTTTAAAAAATATATGCTTAGTCAGTTTTAGCAAAATTATTATTCTCCCCCATTCCATAACTCATGCAATTTTTTTTTTTTTTAGATCAGTAAATGTTAGTTGTTAGTATAGTTAGTTACACCAAATCTCCAAACACTCCAAGAATAAACTCCTAGCCAACCTTATATCTTCTATCTCCCAATTCGTTTCCAGAAGGAATCGAACCCGGGTCACTCACTCAAGTGAGGAGCCCGGTGGCCAAGTGAGCTAACTCACTTGGTTCATAACTCATGCAATATTTTCTAAAAGTAAAACAAATTACTTTATCATCTTTAACTATATCTTTCAAACATCTAAAAATATACTTTAGAATATTTGTATATGTCATCCCTTTTCATATACTAAAAATATACTTTAGAAATTTGTATATTAGTTTTAAAAAATAATTATATTTATAAATTAATTTACAATATTTGCACATAAGTATAACTTTTTACTGCATAATTTTTATTTTTTTTTGCACGAAATCAACTTATAATTAATATCTATTTTGTAATTTTCTCTTATATTATCAACTTAAAATATTACAGTCCCCATTAGTCACCCCCCTAAAAAAAAGTTATACACGAAACTTCAAAAGAATTAAAAATACCAATTTATTCATGGCACGTTATTTCTTTGTTAAGCTCTCTCTCCAAAATTAACTACCCTTCAAGTTTCACCCACTCATTTCTCATTGCCTCTATTATATGCTCCCACCAAACGAAATAAATGCGACATATTTTAACCATCAACACATGCTTTTCAAACCAATACTCCTACTCAAATAACAATTCGACAAAGGAAATAGAGCAGTCATGGTTATGTTATGGCAAAATGCGATTGTTTCATCCCCATCTCATCTCATTTTCAGGAGTTGCAACAACACTCCCAAGTTGTCCTTCTTCAGCTCAGTTGGTCGGCCTTCATTCCAGACGAGATCCTCTCTCGGTGTTGAACTCCGTCGCACGCCTCTTCAGATACCCATATCTTCCCCCAAAGAGGTTCTCTCTCTCTCTCTCTCTCTCTCTCTCAGTTTTCTGGTTATTTATTTGTTCATTTTTCTTTTATAGTTAATTGAATGCTTGTTGCATAAGGAGGATTTGAGTGAAGAGGAAGCAGAGGGATCACTTGATTTCTTACTAAAATATGGGAATGAAGCTTCAATAAGTGCTTTTCTTGTTCTCCTCAGAGCCAAAGGCGAGACTTTTGAAGAAGTAATCCCTCTTTTTTCTTCTGGGTGTCAACTTCTGAATTTATTTTTACTAATTCTAAATAATTTCGCAAATCAGATTGTGGGTTTTTCGAGGGCTATGATAAAATGCTGTGAGAAGGTACAAGGGTTGGAAAATGTGGTGGATATAGTAGGGACGGGTGGTGATGGAGCAAACACAGTGAATATCTCAACCGGTGCTGCAATTCTTGCAGCAGCTTGTGGTGCTAAGGTTGCCAAGGTTAGTTATGCTGATCAGATCAAGTGTAACAAGACTTGTTTTATAATCATAGTTGACATCATTTGCCACTCTATGTTTGTAACAGCAAGGGAATAGGTCGAGTTCGTCGGCCTGTGGAAGTGCTGACGTTTTGGAGGCTCTAGGAGTGGTCATTAACCTCGAATCCGAGGTTGATTATCTGATTCTGATATAAATATACTATTGTAATTGCATATTAGAGACACTTTAATAATATTACCCGTGTCATTTTCCTACAAATTAGGGAGTGAAAACATGCTTGGAAGAAGTGGGAATAGGGTTTATGATGTCACCAAAATATCATCCTGCAATGAATACTTTTGCTCCTGTGAGGAGAAAGCTTAGAATCAAGACAGTGTTCAATACATTGGGTCCATTGTTAAATCCAGCACGTGTACCGTTTTCAGTGGTCGGAGTTTACAGAGAAGACATGGTAGCTTTCCTAATTCTGTGATATACGTAACATGTCAGATAATTAATCTCTACCTGCATTTTGGTAAATAAAATCTAGACGACTCAGTGTAAATTAATTCGTGTATTAATTGGATAGGTAAGTAAGATGGCTAAAGCATTACAAAGATATGGAATGGAAAGAGCATTGGTTGTTCATTCCGAGGGCTTGGATGAAATGAGTCCACTAGGTAGCATTCTTTTTCATCTTTAGACAACTTAAGCTGCCCTACTTGCTCTTTTCATTGATATAGTTTCTCACTAATTAATGCTTATGATTCTCTCAGGCCCTGGGGTGGTGCTTGACGTCACACCCGAAAATATTGAGAAGTTCCCGTTCAACCCATGTAAGAAACTCTACATTGCCACCCTAAACTTGCAGTTCTTGCAAGAAATTCCTCTGCTAATTGCACGCAACAAGTAGCATATAAGATACTTTGGTCACTTGTGTCTAGACTGAATCTTAGATTCTTTATGTGGTGAATGCTAGGGGATTACGGTATTCCTCGCTGCACCTTACGAGACTTACAAGGAGGAGATCCATTGTATAATGCTCAGGTACTAAGGAGGGTGTTTTCTGGTGAGCAAGGGGCCATTGCTGACGCATTTGTAAGCAACTTGTAACTTTTTATTACTGAACTATGCCCAGGTGACGACACCATAATGGGACTAAACTGCTAAATTCATAAACTAACAGTATCTTCTCATTTTTCAGATCTTAAATGCAGCCGGAGCATTGCTGGTCAGTGGGCATGTGCGTAACCTGGGTGAAGGGGTAGCCCTAGCACGTAAAACACATCTATCGGGGAAAGCTCTGGATACTCTTAACCGCTGGACTGATGTCTCAAATGTAAGTTTAAGATCACTTAGGGTCTGTTCGTTTCGGGATTCAGGTGGTCGTGTGAAGTCATAACTTTAGATCCACTGGATGTAAAATTCTTAATGAATAGTAAATGTATGTTTGTTTTGAGATTTTGGTAGGGTGACATCTTACTTTATGTCAAATCAATGTTTGATAATAAATGAGGTTATATTATTTTAATGTATTGTGTAAGTGTAAAGTAAGTAAGAGAATAAACGTGCATAAGAAAAGTATAATGGTATAAAATAAATTGTATTGAGAAGAGTCATAATAGATTTATAGGTATTTTATGTGTGGATAGAGCTTGAGATGTGGAACCAGGATCTTAACATCTCTAACTCGAAGTAGACGGGGATCGGAACGTCCTGACCCTGGACGTGCAACTCCCAAAACAAACAGACCCTTAATTATCTACTTCTTACTGAAACAGCATATTGTTCATAATTATCTTCTTCTAAGTTCTATGATCTCGGTTTGCTACAGGGCCTGAAGAAAGCTGCACTAACCATGGAAGGTGAGAGAGAGAAGAGATGGATTTAAGGGGGAACAAGTAAGAGGTGGGGGAGGGGGGTTGTCCACTACATATGTAGGACTTTTTTAAATCTACCCTTATGCTTTATATGATCTCTCCCCCCAGCCCCCTTGGAATTTAACTATAATACAACGAGTATCACTCCCCTTGCACTAAAATCGTAGATCCATTTCACAGCCATACAAGCAGCAAGAAACTGAGCCCTTATGCCAATTTAATCATCATTTCAAGGAATGTAAAACAATGCAATCAGCTAAAAATCTTACCAATCACTATGCAAATTGCAAAGCACAGATTACACAGAGTTATGCACAACTAGGCATGAATTCAAATCTTCACATTATAACTTAGTAGCAAATATCTGTAGCACTAGCACATAGGTCTTTATTATCATAAAAGGACTGCAGTTATTTAGCAAGGTAAATAGTTTCATGTTTACTCTAGATTGAAGCTTTGGCAACTGCTCCAGCTTCAGTTAGCAGCCCGACAAGCTTCCCTTGCTGGTGCAAGTTAGTTATTGCTGCAAATAAGCGAGTTTGCAGACTGTGAGAATCAACCAAGTATGGAAATTCACAACAAAGAAAATGTTACTGATAATACCATCACAGCCACCAATGTGATTCCCAGCAATGAACACATTCGGCACGGTCCGTTGCCCGGTCCATTCAGCCAGAGCAGATTGTATGTCACTTCCATCATCTTCAAAGGTTATGCAAATGAGAAAAAGTTAAGAGCTCTCAATAATGCTAGACTTGCGTTTATATGGAGAATGCGAATCAGAAACAGGGTAATGGGAACCAATTGAATGAGATTTAGCTTCTATTCATCTATGAGTAAGATCAATTTTCCAATTTCATTGGCGACTCATGAACCTGGACAGAGAGGCAATCCAGATACAGACTGAGCGTAAATCATACGCGAGAGAGTGAGGAGGAGAAAATACCCTCTGAGTTCAATTCGATGGTCTTGAAGGAGGCGCCGATCTGCGTCAGCAATTTCTTCACGGTGTTGCAGTAAGAACAGTAGGTTTTGCTGAGCAATTAAGATCCATTTATTAGTAAAACAATAAAATTTTCAGAAAAATCTAATATTCCAAGATCAACGACCACCGTGTAGAGAGAGAGAGAGACCTGAAGATGACGACGGGTGTTGAAGAAACAATTTCCTTGGCTTTGGGGAGCGCCATATCTCTCTTCGTACAAACAGAAATATTAACCTAAAATTGAAATGAAAAAAAAAAAAACTCGAGTCTATGGACAACTATGGTAGAGGTTCGATATATATGGGAAAATTACATTGTCAACATGAACCCTTTTCTTTTTCTCTTTTATAAATTGGATCCTTAATTATTACTATCTCTATCCCATATTTATTTTTTCAAAAGATTTGGGGCACAGGTTAAAGAAGATATAATATATACGAGTGTAAAGTTAAATAATAAAATATAAAAATATAATTTATTAATTTTTGTGAGTGTAATTTTTTTTTTTAAGATGTGAAAACAAAATTGTGACATTCCAAAATAGAAATTATGGAGAAAAGAGTTGGGATGAAAAAAACATCTTTTTGTATAAATAAGCCCCTTATCTTTTGAAATCAACAAATATATCCTCCAATGAATAAAATGAGAGATTGAATCTCTTTCCTAAAATTAGGAACCATCGGGCGTTTTTTGGTCTAACGTATAGGCCGCCTAGATTTTTTTTAAATAAAAATAAATATAAATACAAATTTAAAATTGTCTAAAACCGTCTAGCGCCTTGGACCATCTAGGCCAGAAAACGTTACCGATTTTATAGAAATTGAGTTGACAAGTGACAGCCTAGGGCCTAGGCGGCTGCTTAGACCGATTTTTGCATCACTGGAAATCATGATCTCCTTAATGGGTGTTTGTTTTGGGATGTGTCCATCCGGATCAAGAATGAATTTTCTCTCATCTCATCTCATCCATTTTTTTGGATTTGTACATTTGATCTCATCCAAAATACACATTCACCATCTATTATACATCTATATACCCATTTCACATTTTACATCTCTATATAGCAAAATCTAAGCCTATGTGGCAAAGCCAAAATTTTATACTCCCTTCGTCCATGAAAATTGTGCTCACATTTTTGCACGTGGTTTAATGCAATATGTCGGAAGGTATTACGTGATATTGTGATGTCCATTTTGAGTAAAAAAAATATCTATGGAAAGTACATATGATATACTTTTCATAAATTTATTCAAAACGGACCTCACAATATCTCGTAATACCCTCCAACATATTGCATTAAACCATGTGCAAAAATATGAGCACATTTTTCGTGGACGGAGGTAGTAATTCAGAATCTCTATCCTTTCATTCACTCTACTAATTTGTTTTAACCTTATCCTTTTATATACTATCAATATTGATTGTCCATTTCATTACACATTTTGTATAAATTTCAAAA
Source organism: Prunella vulgaris (assembly GCA_026898435.1). Classification (NCBI taxonomy): domain Eukaryota; kingdom Viridiplantae; phylum Streptophyta; class Magnoliopsida; order Lamiales; family Lamiaceae; genus Prunella; species Prunella vulgaris. The sequence goes on along the minus strand of JAPKLY010000254.1, from coordinate 684,004 downwards.
CCTTACTTAATCTTTAATTTTATTTCATAAGCTAATTTCATCAATTTCATTTCCTTGTCAAATTACTATATCTTTTTCTAAAGATATGTCCATTTTTTTTTCTTTTTTTCTGGTAGTGAAGAAGATTTGTTTGATTCAATTAAAAAGAATTTGTGAAGATTTATTTATTTATTTTATGTTTTTGTATTATTTTGTTGTGATTTTAATAGAAGTATTCTTAATCCCTTTTTTTTTTTTATAGATTTTCTTTTCAACAGTTTATATTTTGTTTGCTTATGAATCCTTTATAATACCCATGTTATTTATTTTAAAATTTGTGTGTGCTCACGCTTTTTTTTCTTTTCGTTTGATTTTTTTCTAGACGTACTCGTTTTAATCGTATTGTTTATATTTGTATATATATTAATTATAATAATTCTCTTTTTCTTTTTAAAATTTTTTGCATGGTGCTTTTATCAAGTTCCTTCGTTTGGGACGTGCATTTATCGACTAAGCTCGAAATTTTGTGTTCTCTTACTTTTAGTTTGGAACTCGTGATTCTCCCGTGCGATGTACGAATTTATTATTATAAATTTTAAATAAAAAATTATATAAACAATGAACTATAATAGACATTTAAATTAAATTAAATAAAATATAAATATTAATAGGATTGAGTATGTCTGACACAATACTTTTGAATAAAATATTTTTTTACCGATCAAAGAAAATATAAATTAAATATATTTTATCAATCTACCTATTAATTTTATTAAATTTCTTTTATCATTATTATTTTGTTTAATATGAAAAGATTATAATGTATATTAGTGAACAAAAATATTTAATCAATCATATAATTTTAGTTATTTACTTAAATTCATATAATGTTTTTATTGTACAAAAATATTTAATCATTCATATAATTTTTAGTTATTTACTTAAATTCATATAATGTTTTTATTTTGACGTAACTTACGTAATCTAAGTAAAAATATTCAAATTTCATTTGTATAATTAAAGTCAATAAATAATTACTTTTAAAATAATAAAATATATATTTAGGATTTTATTTTATTTTATAAGTGGAACATATATGTTGAATTAAATATCTTAGAAGGTAAATAGTTTGATATATAGTGTGTTAAAAATATATTTAAAAACCAAAATTTAAAAAAAAATAGAAATTATTAGCATAAAGTAAAAAAAAAATACTATAAAACTAACTCACTCTCTTTAGTGAAGAGTAAACCTCATTATTGCACTACAAAACAAGTATACTTCATTCGTTTTAATAAATATACTTTTATTCCTCTCTTCACTTTATTTATATATATATATATATATATATATATATATATATATATTTCAACATTTTCTTCCCTTTTTTCCTTATTAACATCTTAATTGTCAATTTGAATTTGAAGCGTGCGGCTGCTTCATGAGAAAGGAGAAAGGCTACTGCCTGCATTGTTGTGATGTGACCAAAGTTTCCAAGAATTCATGTAAAGATTTTTAGTTGATATTAGAATAAAATATTACTAAATCAGTCAAACAAATACTTCTGCGTGCGGTGCACGAGATTCACCGTAAGGAGCGTATAACATTCAACAAATTTTATGTACTGCTGCTTTTATATATATATATAGATATTATGTGATCTATACCTTCTAAAGCGTGTTACTTTATGTTCTTAGGCACACAAATATTGTACTCCCTCCGTCCCGTAGGAATTTGCACCCTACGGGACGGCACATTTTTTAAGAAAAAATAGTTTTATATATAAAGTAGTTGTATATGGGTAAATATGTGTAAAGGTTTATGAGTGTGCACGTAAATCAATGCTTCCTTTTTTAGTAGTGTGCAAATTTGTGTGGGACGTCCAAATAAGGAAAGTGTGCAAATTCCTGTGGGACAGAGGGAGTAGTATACAAAATACTTAACATATGATTTGTTTGAATCGTTGTATTGTAGTGTGATCATTTATAATGAAGATACCTATTTTTTTTTTTTTTTTATTGGATTTGATCTATGACTTGATTTGATCTTAATTAACATAGATGTAGTTGGACATAGTCTTTATATTTTTTAATTAATTCTTTTCGTATTGATTTTTAATTAATCACTAAATGTCTCCTATAGTTAAGCAATTGTATTCTCAACTACGTTAATTAGTATTTTTCTCTTATACTGGTGATGATAGAATTTTGTTATTGAATTGGTTATAAATCAATTTTAATTTTGTATGTTTTTAAGTTATAGGACTAATGTCTAACATATATAATATTATTAATTAACGTGGACGAAAAATCAAACAATAATAGAAAATAGTAAAGTCAAACATATCCTTAATAATTTATGGTGTACAATTTTAAAAAGATTAATATTTTTTATCAAATTAGTTGTCATGATAAGAGCATCTCCAACCGCATCATTCTAGCGCAGTTTGCGCTAGAGTAGCGCAAAATTTGAAATTAATCTCCAATAGTTTGTACTACATTCTGCTCTCTATATATTTTTCTTAATTTTTAATAAGTTTAATTTATATAATTAAAATTTAAACTTTAAAATATTACAATTTAAATTTAAAAGTATTACAAAATATTACATAAATAAAATTATATTAAAAAAAATCTAGCGCGGGTGAATAGTGCGCACTAGAATCAGCGCGACACTGTTCACATCTCTAATGTGGCGCTGAATTGTAGCGCTGCGTTGGAGGTAAAATTCATCTCCACCCTGGCGCATAGCGCAGGGTTGGAGTTGCTCCATATTTTATTAACACATTTTAATAGATATTGTATTTAAGTATTTATAAAACATTTCTATTTTAATGGCAAGATTTTCATTTTTAATTGCATTACCTATAATATTTTATTATAAAAGTTATTTTCTTTTCTATAACAATATATAGATAACTATCATAATTATAGTAATATGGTATGATTTAATTGTTTTATGGAATCTTATAATATATTGTTAATATTAAATTAATTTTTCTATAAGAGTAGGTCTCCCGTGCAATATTGCACGGGTGCAATATATGTCAAAAAAAGAAAATTTTGAAAATTCGCGGGTCAATAGGGTCAAAGTAATAAAATTCGCGGATCTTGAACGGGTCGGGTCGGATTTGAGCAATTTTCAAATTTCAGGATTTTCGCTATACTGTATGAGTAAATTTATGCTCCTATAAGGTCAAATGTGTACTACTATAAGAATAAATGTTGTTTTTTTACATATATTCATTTGTTTTTGTAGAAAACAAACATGTTAATACAATGTAAGATCAATATGTGTATTATTATAAGAAAAAATATTCGTTTTTCATAAATATTTATTGATTTTTATAGAAATTATTATTTTTTAAGATATAGTAGCACACATTTTGTCTTACAGTAGCACACATATATTCATGTGGTATACATTCTGGAATTTCGATAAAATTAATTTTTTAAGATGTAGTAGCACACATTTTGTCTTACAGTAGCACACATTTTATCTTACAGTAGCACGCATATGTTCATGTGGTATACATTTTGGAATTTCGATAAAATTAATTTTTTAAGATGTAGTAGCACATATTTTGTCTTACAGTAGCACATATATGTTTATGTGGTATACATTCTGGGAGTGACGAGATAGTAACACATGTAAGGTATTATTACATTAGCAACATATTATCAACATAAAACTAATAATAAAATGAAAAATAAATTAAGAAACACATATTTGTTCTAGTAAAAATACATATTATTCTTATAATTACTTTAAAAGTACAAAAAAATAACTTTTTAAGATGTAGTAGCACACATTTTGTCTTACAGTATCACAAATATGTTCATGTGGACGTGGTATACATTCTGGAAGTGACGAGAATTTTCCTTAAAAATTTTATTGGATCCGCGAATTTTCATTTGGGGATATTGCACGGGTCGGGTTTTGTGCAATATTGCATACGAGTTTTTGTGTTTCTATAAATATTTGATGTTTTTAAATTAATTCTATAATTAAGCTATCACATATTCAATTATGTTGATTAGTATTTCTCTCTTATACATGCCTAATAATAGAAATTTTTTTATTGAATTGGACATAAAATAGTCTACCAATTTCATATTTGTATATTTTTTTTATAAATTTTCTTCATTTATTGTTCCTAATGTCGTGTAATTTTTTTATGGAATCTTATAAGTACAGAAGGTGGGATATTTAATATGATATTATTATATGTATTAATTGTCTTTGCATTTAATGCAGTATTATTACTCGCAAGTCTTTAAGAACTAACTTAATGGCAAAATTTCTGTTTTTAATTGCATTATCCACTACAAAAAAAACGGGTTTTAGCGACCGATTTCGCGACCGAAAATCGGTCGCTAAACACATTTACCGACCGATTTACCGACCGATTAAGGTGGTCGGTAAAACTGTGGTCGCTAACATTTAGCGACCGCCAAAACGGTCGGCAATTAGTCGCTAAAAGGACCGGGATTTGACCCGTTTTTTAATGTTAGCGACCGATATATCGGTCGCTAATTATATATAAATAGCGACCGATATATCGGTCGGTAAATGTATAAAATTTAGCGACCGAAAATATCGGTCGGTAAATATATAATTAGCGACCGATATTTCGGTCGCTAAATAATAATTTTATTTTTTAAATATTGTGTTATATTTTATTTAGCGACCGAATAATCGGTCGCTAATTATATATTTACCGACCGATATTTCGGTCGCTAAATTTTATCGTGAAAAAAAAAATTGGGGCCAAGGTGGTTCGAACCCAGGCCTCCAGTGTGGCTCAGCAAGGCTCGAACCACTTGGCTAAGCCCCCAACATATTAACATATGCACCGCAACCTTTATTTGAGCCATATATGGCTCAGATTAATTCACCCAATTTCGCGCCTGTGAGGGGTCGAACACGCGACCTCTGGGCATCTCAGAGGTGGCGTGACCACTCGGGCACTTGTACGTTGTTGTTCATTTTTGTGCAATTAATTGTATATAACTCCAAATTGAGTCACGTTTTTTTTAAATGCTTCTAATTAAATGAGTATTGTTTCTACTTTATTTATGTTTATATATATTTCATTAAATATTATAATGTTAAAATTTTATTATTTAATATTACCAAAATTTATTAATTTGTTCATTTTTTTTGCAATTAATTGTATTTAACTCCAAATTGAGTCACATTTTTTTTAAATGTTTCTATTTTATTTATGTATATATATATTTCATTAAATATTATAATGTTACAAATTTATTATTTAATACTACGAAAATTTATTAATTTGTTCATTTTTTGCAATTAATTGTATTTAACTCCATATTTTTGTCATATTTTTTTTTAAATGCTTCTAATTAATTGCTTGTTAGTTCTAATTTGTTTATGTTTATATATATTTCAATAAATATTATAATGTTGTAAATTTATTATTTAACATTACGAAAATTTATTAATTTATTCAATTTAAAAATACAAATACAATTCGTTCAAAATTTTCACTTTCTTTGGATTTTTATATAACCATTTGAAACTAATTATTTTACACTACTAAAATTTAAACATTCAACATAATTTAAACATTCAATATCCCATAAAAACATCCAACATAAATAAAATAAAATTAATTGTTCAACAAAAAAAAAACTAATGTGACGAATTAAAGCCATCGTCGTCACCACCAAGATCGACAACCTCCTCATCGTCATCGTCATCATCCTCAGGTAGAGGTGGTGGAAGATCAGGAAATTTGGGGACGTTCCAACCCATCTCTTCGGAGGCAGACTCAAGCCAATTCTTCATCATTCTCGTCAGGTCCTCCGTTTGCTTCATCCTATCTTTCATCATCTTCCCCTTTGTTTGATATTTCTCCAATTTCTTTCTCACGTCGGAGAGTTGACTTTCGACGTGGGAGGAGGGGTGAGAGTCGAGGGAATAGGAGGAGCTCCCCTTCTGTGATAGGCGGACAGCCTTACTGTGACTGCCCAATCCTAGATACTTCCCCTTCTTTGGTTTGACCAAATTCAGAAAAATTTGGTCCTCGTCAACAGGGGCGGGGGTAGGATTCTCCGAGGTGGGTGCTGACGCCGTCTGAGCCTCATCGAGGGCCTGCCTCATCTTATTCTGAAATTAAACAATAATCATAATTATAATTTAATATTAATTAGTATAATTCATAAAATAATTAATTAGAACAATAATTAATTATAATAAAATACATACGTGAAGCTCGGTGGTGCGGCCATAAGTCGACTGTCCACTCTCCCCAACGGGGTGAGCAAAATGCATCTCCTGGATGAGGCTGGGCTTAACTCCGTATGCATGCTCCTGTACAAAAAATTAAACTTTTTAATAAAGTAAAATTAATAAATTTAAATGTGAGTATATTAAAAAATTAATTAAATACTTACAAAAGCGAGAGCATGCTCGTAAATCGACCGGGAGCCTGCTCGATGTATGGCTATGCCTTGCCCGGTGGGGTCGCTCATCCTATTTCTTCTTGCCGCCTCGGCCCTTGCAACATGCCTCGGATCATTCCAATACTCGAGGAGTCCCTCCCAGATATTACGGCCCTCTTCGTCTGTCCCCATATTCTGAATGATCCCCCCTTCAGCCACTTGTCTTTCATCATGTGGACTAAGTCTTTCATGCGGTTCTGGGCTTTTTCGTAAAATAGACCACGCACCGCATCATCGTGTCGCGGTTCCCACACGCAGAGCTTCTGCAATAAAATTCATAACAAACATATAAATTAAATATTATTACCTTAAATATTATTAAAATTCATAACAAACATATAAATTAAATAAATTAAATAAAATTAATATTATTACCTTAAACTCTTCAAAAAATGCTTTTTGCTTGGATGCGGGAACTTTAGACCACGATCCCACTCCATAAGGCCACACAACACTTTTCAGTGCATCCGTGACCAAGCTAGAAGATTTATTACCCGGACGCAAGCTGCATAAATAATTAGGTATTAATATTATAAAAAAAATTATGTATTAATATTATAAAAAAATTATGTATGGTTGTAATAAAAAACTTACACTCCGTTAGACGGCTCTATTGGTTGCCGAGTATCTACTAAAGGATGCTGTCGGGATGAAGAACCTCCGGCAGCAGAAGACTCTCCCACTTCAAAATTAGGAGGGATCGGCACATAAAAATTCTCCATCGTAACGGGCGGTAAAGGCAGGACCGCCCGTCTCCCTCTCCCCCTTCCCCTCCCTCTCCCTCTTCCTCTTCCTCCCTCTCCTCCCTCTCCTCCCTCATTCATCTATTCAACAAATCAAATAATACTAATCAATAAATCAACTAATACTAATCAATTAATCAACTAATACTAATCAATTAATAAATTCATTTAAATATAAACAACTAATAATAAACAACTAAACAATTATTAATAATCAACTAATAATCAATAACAATATTCAATAATCAACAATAATCAACCAATAATCAATAACAATATTCAATAATCAATAATCAACTAATACTAATCATTTAATCAACTAATACTAATCAACAAATCAATAATCAACAATAATAATACTTACCTATAATCAATAACAATATTCAATAATCATTAATCAACTAATACTAATCATTTAATCAACTAATACTAATCAATTAATATCAATAATACAATATATAATACTAATAATACCAATAATACAATATATAATACTAATAATACCAATAATACAATATATAATACTAATAACACTAATACTAATACTAATATACAATAATCAATATCAATATATATATAATATAACATATAATATATAAATAAATATATAATATATAAATATATATAAATAAATATATAATATATAATGCATAATATATATAAAATTAATATATAAATATATATATACCTTTCACCAGTGGCGGGCGGACGGCGGCGGCGGCGGCGGCTGGACGGGCGAACGGCGGCGGCGGGACGGACGGGCGAACGGCGGCGGCTGGACGGGCGGACGGCGGCGGCGGCGGCTGGACGGGCGAACGGCGGCGGCAGGACGGACGGACGGCGGCGGCGGCTGGACACACGAGGGTTTGACAATTTTTTTGTTTTTTGTTTTTCTGATATAGAAGTCGATTGGCAATTTTTGTCCCCTGATATTATTTTTAGCGACCGCCTAATCGGTCGCTAACTTAATTAGGTTTTTGCCACGTGGCTTCCACAGAAAATTTGTCCGTTGATAAGTAATTTTATTATTTAGCGACCGATTAATCGGTCGCTAAATAAAAATCAAAATTTGTCCCGCGTAATTTAGGCGGTTTACTTAATTGGCGGTCGCTAAATATAATTAGCGACCGTTTTGGCGGTCGCTAAATAAAAAAATGATTAAATTTAATTCTATTAATCATATATACCTATATCAACACAATTAACTATAGTCAATTAACTATATCAACAACAATATCAATTATCTAGGTTTTGCTTAGGATTCTGAGGACCAGGCACCAAGACAGTGAGAAATATGTGTTGAGGCTTCATGCACAACCAAGGAGGTAGATTGTACGGAGTCAGTAATACAGGCCATAATGAATACTTCTTCCCGTGCATACCGAATGGAGCAAATCCGTCTGTGCACAGGCCAAGCCTCACATTTCTCTTCTCACTCGCAAAATCTGGAAACTCTCTATCAAGATGTCTCCACGCATTAGAGTCAGCAGGATGACGCATCTCTCCGGAATTCTCATCAGAACACTCCTCAGCATGTCATCTCATGTCTTTTGCAGTGGCACTCGACTGATACAACCTCTCTAGACGAGGAGTGATGGGAAGATAATACATAGACTTGAAAGATGTCTTCTTCCTACGATCTGAGGGTTTGAACCTAGGGTAGTTGCACATCCTGCACCGATCGATGCTCTCGTCGTCGCCCCAAAATAGCATGCAACCGTTGGTACAACAATCAATCTTCTCAAATGGTAAACCCATATCCTTCAAGAGCCTCTTACTTTGATAGAAATTTTCTGGTGCTGTGTTCTCTTTAGGTAGGGCCCGTTTGAACAACTTTGCAAATTTATTGTACACTTTCTGACTGACTTTGCCTTCAGTTTTGATGGACAACATCTGAGCATTGAATGATAATTGTGTCTCAGTATCACAACCAGGAAACAGCTTCTGATCGACAGATTTAAGCATCTCAAAAAATCTCTGCGAACGAGGATTTGGTTCCTCTTCCATGTGGTGACCACCCAAACCAGACTCATCAATCATCGTATGATAGCTTTGGAATTCATCCACCGGTGTCTCAGAGCATGGAATAGACGAATCACGGCTCGAACCACCAATCTCAAATCTCTCACCTCCACTGCTACGAAACTGATCATAGAAGGCAACCACTGTTTCAAGATTATGATTCCACCGAACTTCGCCATGTACAGTCCAATTGTAATAGTATGGAGTAAAACCAGACATCACGAGATGAGTTAGAACCTCATCAATGCTAAAAAATCTCTTGTTACCGCACTTTTTTTTTGAACAAGGACATTTAATCTGGCCATTCATATCCATGCAGTGTGGATTACCAGAGGCAAACGCAGTAAACTCATGAATTTTCTTGTAAAATTCAGGGTTGATCGATCCTTGTATCAGACGAGGGATTTCATACATCCAACGACGATCAGGGAGTTCCATCTGATTTAAATTAAGAATATACCACATTAGAATTATAAAAAAATTCACCAGAGTTTCGACTATAAACAAGCATATCTGATTTTTTAAAACAAAAAAATCCAATATATATAATCAAACATCAATTACACATAAAAATTCTAACAAATTAAATTAAATAATTAATGTACAACATGCAAATAATATTAAACTTAAACGGTAAAAATGTAAAAACGTACGGTCAAATTGAAGCAACGAGCACAATGTGACAATGGACCCGAACGATTACAACCAACACGTTGAAATAATATAATTCTTCACATTTCTAAGATTTTTTAAGGTTTTGGGGGTAAATTTTCGTGAATAAAAAGGAAAGAAGAGGGCAGTGGCTGTTCTATATTCGAAGTTTAGAGACCGCTTTTTTTAATTTACCGACCGAAAATGCGGTCGCTAAATGTAAAAACCGAATCGGGCAATAACTGCCCACCTACCCGCTTTCGGTTTTTAATTTTAGCGACCGAAAAAGTGGTCGCTAAAATAAAAATAATTTACCGACCGCCTAATCGGTCGGTAATATTGTTGACTAATATTGACTGACAATATTACCGACCGATTTAGCGGTCGGTAACTTATTTTTATTTTAGCGACCGCTTTTTCGGTCGGTATTTTCGTTGGAAAATTTAGGATTTGACCAGTAGTCAAAATCGGTCGCTAATTGATAAAAAATCGGTCGCTAACTAATTATTTAGCGACCGATTTCAGTCGGTCGGTAAAAAGCGGTCGCTAAATTCTGTCTTTTTTGTAGTGATCTATAATAATATATGGATAACTATCATAATTATTGTAATATGGTATGCTTTAATTGTTTCATGGAGCCAAGTATACCTATCAAATGGGTCGGGTCAGACCGGCCCGGTACCGGCCCACCGGGCGGTGGTGTTTTTTTGGGCTGGCCCGACCCGATTTTCTTCGGACCACATATTTTCAAGCTCGTCTTGGCCTAAGACGGGTTACCGGGCCACACCTTTACAATGTGAAAAATTAAATATATTCGACGCCGCCTCCGTGCCTTTCGACGCAGCCTCCGATCGAAACATTGGATCGACTCCTCGACGTTCGACGATTCCCGTCGTCGCGACATCATGGGATCAAATCGACCCTACCCCAGGCACTGTTTCGCCGGAAAAACAGTTGTCCCAAATAAGGGGCACAAATCGCGACCACACTGCCGCCGTCGCCACTGAAATTCGGTCGCCCCTAATCGAGCAGCCACCACCTACGCGATAATATATCACCTTTACATTTGATTTCTATATTTATCTTATTAATTGATAATTTTGTATACAAATACTACTCATATAGTCATAAAATTTTATTGAATTTGCCAAAAATAATTTAATTATTAAAATAAAACTCAAATTTCTACATAATATTTAAACAACAATAATTCAACAAACCTTAATAAACTATAATTCACAAAAATAAATTCAAACAACAATTTTCTAACATTCCTTTATAAACTCAAATTCATATAAAAAATTTAAACAACTAATTCAACACCCCTCTAATAAGTTTGAATTATAATTAATACTATCAAACATTGGAACTTCTAATTAAATAAAGTAACATTATCAAGATTCTGAATAAAAAAATTGTCAATATTATCTAATTCATATTTTAATAATTCACATTAATTAATTAATCGAGATAATATTTTTTTATTAAAAATATCTTTTAAAAAAATGTCAATTAAGATGCATATATTCCTTGACCATAACACAAATAAAATATTTATTGAAAGTATTAAAGGAATATAAAATCGAAGAAAAAATTCAAAATAAAAATAGTATAACTCACAAGAATATAGAAAAGATTCGTATGAGAAGTATCATATAAAAAAATGTTTTTAAAAACTAAAAAAAAAAATATCGGGTCGGGCCATCCCAAAAAACGGTCCAAATTTGGGACGGGCCCAAGTGGCCCGCCGGGCAAAATTGGCCTGGTTCTTTTCGGGCCTATAATTTTGAGGCTCATCATGTCCTTAAGAATGGGTATCATTTGTTATATCATAATCTATTCATGATGTTGTTGATGAGTTCATCCTTTTAATTTACTCTCATCAGTATCCTAATTATCGACTAAGTATGGAAAGATTAGGTTGTTAGGTGGTACCAACAACTATAACTTATTTGGTGTTGAAGTGAAAGAGTCATCCTTGCATCCATGATCGTATATCTTAGAACTATTTCGAAGATTCTCTCGGCTAGATATTTTATTTCATCAAATCACCTCATTTTTTATTTGTAGTGGACTTAGTTAAAAACAAAAATCAAATCCCCCATCCGTGTTTATAATTTTTGTTGAATTAATCTGTTTAACCAGTTTATGTGGATATGATTCTACTTATCGCTATCTCTATTAATATTTTCAACAGGTTTTATTATTTGTTGGTTTTGACACCCACAAAAATTTTGTCGTAGTTGATGGGGACTTGGTGTCAAAACTTGTTTGTTTTTAATTGTCTATTTTGTTTATTTTTATTTTATGTCTTGTTCTTTTTCTATAGGTGAACTTGATCGATTTTGATCCGAAAATTGAAAGACAACTCGTCGGTTAAGAAAAGAAGCAAAGTTGAAGAAGAAAGCCTCTACTTCATTCCTTAACTTACTCCCATTTCCTGACTCAAACAGTACTCCTAGTGAATCTGGTTTTGCAGAAGAAAAAATAGGAATGACACAAAGGGAAAGGACTTTGAACAGCGGATTGATAACTCCTTGAGTTACATACCCAAGTATATGTTTGTTTCAAGTAATAAATTTCTTAGGAGACCAATGTCGAACCACAAGGAGATTTGGAAGAAAAAAATATCAACTAGTTATGAGGTTTTAATAGAGTACTAAAGTACTAGAACGTCGAGGTTCCACTTTAAGTGAAAATACTCGAGTTTTTCTTAACTATTTTTGATAACTCAATAAAAATCTAACAAACAAGTGATTTCTATCGAAAGATATAACATTAAGCACGTAAAATACTTTGAAAACTTTCATTAGTTGTTCTAACGAGTTTATAAAATCAATAGTTGATATGTATAACTAAGCATTTGTTGTGCTAAAAAGTCTACAACAAATTAAAATCTTTCTTACAAACTCATTAAATAACTAAATGATTAAAACTTTGAAAGTCTTTATTGAATGACCGAGAACAACATTAATACCTTACTAAAGCTTCATCCCTAGCTCCAGTAAAATATTTAGCTACTCATACTAATACAACAACAACTCATATATCTTAGAGAAATACTAGACTAAAGAAAGAAGGAATACAAAAAAAAAAAAAAAAACCCTCCAAGGTTGCTAAGGTCTCTTTATATAGACCTCCAAGTAATGCAAAATATGAGTTCTAGCAAACAATTCTAGTAGCCTGTAAAGATTAGCAATTTACTCATCCACGCTAACAATTCTAGTAGCCTGTAAAGATTAGCAATTTACTCATCCACGCTGTCTGAATTTTGTCTTGATCTCTGAATGAAATTTGTTGGCTGGATTGGGATTTATGGTGTGAAAAACGGATGACTGGATTGTGATTTATGGTCAGAATGGTGAAGTGGGTCAAACTGAGTTATTTTTCTCCGCGTATTTTGGTAGTATGTTGGAGCGCTCATATCTCAACTTGTGCAAAATCAATGGCTTTGATATTTTTACTGTATGTTGATGAGCCTCTTAGCTAATAATTCCCGTTGGTCTTGTGCCATTTGGAATTTTGTGTGAATTATTTTCAACGTCGGAATCCTTTCCGGCCCGACTTTGTTGCAGATTGTAGAAGAAGGTAGAGTGCAGTGGACGAGACGAACCAGAGCCAGAAACAAACAACGTAGTGTTCATCTCATAAGGAGGAGAATCTCAAGTATTTGCCTTCCTCCTTCGTGATTTAATGATGAATTAATATGACCTGCTCATATTGAATTTATCAACTTCCATACAACAAATAAAATTGATCGAGCTTTTTTTAAAAAATAAATCACTATATTTAATCGGGTACCAAATAATCAAAATAAAAGGAAACCAAATAAATTGAATAAACGAAATCTCCATACATTTGTAAATAGTCAACCATAGATTACATATCAATTCCTAAAATCATTCTAAATCTCTTAATATATACCAAATGTAATCAGATCAAATCAAAAACATTTATATACAAGAAATATTTTCCTTAATAATACAGAGACACGAGATATTTACTTGACATGTGTTCCGGCGTGTCGATCTCCACAAGAATCAAATCTCGATTTCTGGAGGCGACAGTTCTGCGAGCAGATCCGAAGTAGCGATGAACGAAAAAGTAGCGAACGACGTGAGAGAGACCGAACAGCGATGAATGGAATTTTGTTTATTTGGCTGCGATGAACGGCGTGGCGGTGCGACGAATGGAAAAGCAGCGACAACGGTGTGGTGGTGAGCAGATCTTGTGGCGGTGAACGGCCTGGCGGCGAACAACCGTAAGGAGGCGGTGCGATGGACGGTTTAGCGGCATACGACCGTAAGGAGGCGGCGCGACGGATGATGTGGTGGCAAACGATCGTAAGGAGGCAACAACGAGGATGGATTGTGCGTGAGAGGCTAAGAGAGAATAGGTCAAAAAGAGATAGAGAGAGTGAGGGATGAGAGAGAATAGATCTAATATGCAGAGATATAGATAGGTATAAAAATTTATAAGCCCTTAAATGAATAATTATATACAGAGATTGAGAGAGCGGGTCTTAAACCAGTTTATAATTTGTTTTTGTAGAGCGGTTTTTAACCAGTAATAAATGAGGCTTATAAAATGGTTTCAAACTGTTCTGTAGCATTTTTTTTAATTTTTATTCCGGTAAATTTTTTAGAGCGGTTCATAACCGCTTTATAACTTTATTATTATTAATTTTTAAATTTGTGTGACAACCGCTCTATAAGATGGAGTATGAAGAGCCATTATGAGAAGTCATCTCTAAGTATAGCTCTCCAAGCTAAAATTTGTAGTAGTGTAAGACTCAAATATTGTGTGCAGTGATTATATAAGGTTGTTAGAACCTGGGCCAACTGGATCGAGCTCAATCCCTATATTTTTTTTCACGTAAATATTTAGCTACCGCCACGGACGGTTTCAAATAATATCTAACAATATAAAATATTAATTTAATTTAAAATTTTACGACCGACATGACGGTCAGTGATTGCAAAATATATGTAATAAATAATATTTTATTTTCAATTTTAAATTTCCGACCGCGAGAAGCGATCGTTAACTTTTATTTAACGACTGTCTTGGCGGCAGCTAAGCGCTTCAAAATGGGTCAACACTCAGGTACTTTAGCGACCGATGATGTCGCTAAAAAAGCGGTCGCTAATTTTTAGCTATCAGGTTTTTTGCGATTTGCTTTTTTGGTCGCTAAGGCGGTCGTTAAAACCCGTTTTTTTTTTGTAGTGGTAGAATAAAAATTGTAAGGAGGAGGGTGATATATTTAAAAATATTTTTTTATTTTGAGAATATGCATATTTATATGAACGAACGAAAAATAAAAATATATAAACTTTTCAGAGACATAAAATGTATAATATTAAGTCTATCATATATATATATATATAGTGACATGTAAGCTTATCATGATTTTAATTTGATGCGACTTTAGTGCTTTTATCTTTCATCGTGCATGATCATTTTTATCAGCAATTGTTGGCTGCAGATTCATAATCAGAAGCACATTTGAAATTGAAAATGTTATATATATACACTTTGGATTGGACTACATGTATCGATCTGTTCCCCATGATAACCTAGCTAGCTAGTGCTGAATATTGTCACTTTCCACCTAATTAAGCCACTAACAATAATACATATAACATATAATATATATCTACATGATTTAAATTTGATGATTTAAAATTAAACCTTCACGTTGCAGGGGCTGAATCGTGATGACAACATCTTGAGACGACAAGGGATGATCCGTGGAACCAATGATCTTATTACACGTGTGAATGAGGCAGTGTCTGCAAGTAGGACACGAGGAGTGAGAGCTGAGCCACCTATCAATGCATCGCACGTGGAAGCCATGGTGGCACTTGGGCAGAACCCTAACTCGCTCGCCAGCGACGAACTCGGCGAGGCAAATTGCGCACTCGGTGTCCAACCCGGGGCACTTGAGGTCAACCGAGTAGCTTATGACCGGGAACGTCTTGAGCGCCTTCTTCTTGATCCCGGTGTTAGCGAGTCGAGCCGAGTCGGGCGTGGCCACCAGGGCGGAGCAGCGGAGGGCGCACCGGATGATGGAGTTCAGGCCGAGTGAGCAAATTAAGGCGCATAGGAGGACCGAAAGGACCATCACAACATTGGCGTCGAAAGTGGTGTTGGGATTTGATAGGGGTGAGGGTGGAGGTGGGGGAGTACTGTACAAATTGGGGTTGTGGAGTAGCATTCTTCTTGACAAGTGGAAATTATGTCTGTTTTTTAAGAGCTCTTCTTTAATGATGGGATTAATGGCTACGGAGAATGAGAATGGTGCACCCATTTTGGAGTTGGTTTAGTTTTGCTTTGGTTGATGTTAGTTGGTGGATTTATGTTGAGGGATTTAATTTATAGAAGGGGAAAGTTACTAAAGTGGGATTTTACTATTCAGATAAACAATAATTTGATCAAGTTGTCTACCACTTTTTTTGGAGGCAAATGGGGGTCCGCTGGATGAATATAAAATTTTTTTATTTATTTTTTAATTTTCTTAATTAAAAATTATAATTTTTAATGTATACGTGTATATTTTATATCATGATCCCTAATATATATATATATATATATATATATAATAACTTTAAGTAATATAAGTGTTTGATATTCCATTATTATAAAAATATACTATGCATATTAAGAGTTATAAGGTCGAATAAAATTTGAGATTATATAATTATAATTACACGAATAGCGTAATTTAAATATTAACTTTTTACTTATAATCTCAGTACATTTATTTATAATTTTAAACTAATACTTTAAGTCAAACTCGTTCGTATCACTCAAAATAATCTAGGATGGAAGCGCGGTCTCACCCCTTAAATTAAATCTATTTATATAATCCCTCTATTCATCAAATTATTTTTTATTTTTCTTTTTTTATTTATCTACAAAACTTTTTTTAATTTTCTTATTTGAAAACAACCTAAACTCACAAATAAAATTTTTGGGCCCACAATATCTCAATTTTTCCCTTACTTTATCTATCATTAATTTCAATATAATACTAATTTTTATTAAATCTCGTATTACTTCACAATTGGGAAAAAAATTTGTGGACGGAGGGAATATCTTCATTACTAAAGTGAAAGTATACTAGTTCGCGTATCTTTTGTTCATGTTGTTTTATCTATTTTTGCTTGATCATTAAAATTTTTTATGGGGTTAATATAATTTTATATAGAGGCATACTCATGTGAAACGTTTTATGGCGCGAAACATATTATATTAAAAATTTGCTCTATCATTAATTTCAATATAGAGCCATTAACATTATTTCATTTCCATTTTAATATTTTAATTATCATTAATTGCAAATATAGGTTGTGGTCCCCTTCCATGTGTTTATGAACTGCCACATCACTAATTAAGTGATTTAAAAAAAATTAAATAACCTGACACATCAAATTTACAGGATAAGTGACCTATAATAACAAGTAACATGACAAAAAGATAAATTTTTGTAAGTTATAGGACGAAATTCATAAGTTCAAAGTTAGCATGATGAAAATCAAAGTCAATCAAAATTAAAAAGACAAAAAAAATGCATTTTCCCTAAAATATATCATTTATTACAATTAAAAAATTATTACTTTTAAAAATATAACATTTTAACAAAAAATAACAATATTTTTACTATAAGTGACTAACTTTTCTTAAAAATATTCACATTTTACTATAAACCTATCACTAAATTTTTTAAAAGTGATAATATTTTTGTTAAAAAGTCACTATCATTTTTCTTAAAAAATATTATCACATTTTATTTTTATTCTATTACCATTTCTTTTTAGTCAGTCTCAGGTATATTATGAGACAGTTTCACACAATTTTATTTTTTTATTTTTATAACAATATAGTAATTATGAGATTAATTTTGTTTGCAAAAATGTGAATGATTTGGCTACTCATTTTGTTATGGTCTATATCTTTTCCAAACCCTTATTATTATATCAGACATTCAACTATTATACATATATAGCTTTCTCATTAGTTTCTGATCTTGATTCTTTTAAGTTTTAGAAGCTGTTAATTTTTATTTTTTTTCACAGCATATCCCTCTTCAAGTTAATTAGCGGTCTCTAATTTGGGTCCTCCCTGGGCCACCCAACCTCTTTGTACAAAATCTGAACCCCAATATTTAATTACAGTCCTAAATATTTTTTAATTTGATATTTTCAACTACTTAATTATTCAATCAAATCCAATAGGAATAATTAAAAATAATTGTCGTTGGACTCATATATGTACCTCCACAGCATAAGTTGCCCACGTTTGCAATTAAAAATATGTCCTACAAAATGGTGTTTCGGACCCATGCACATTCTTGAGAAAGAGCACAGAAGTTTCCTCGTTTTCTTAGTGGGAATTATATATGGGATAATATAAGAAATAAAAAGTCTTTGCTTGCTGATTAGTCGTTACTAATGTACTCATTGTTTATGTTTCTAATTGATTAGATACCGTATATAGTGGAATTTGGGGTTGCGTCGGTCTTTGGGTTTATTTTGGAATTCATACTAATGATTTTAGAACTTTGCGCTCCTTATTTTATACGAATTTAAAGTCTAGTTTTCAAATTTTGCATTCAATCTACATCTAAAATAAATATAAAATATATTATGAGCAATATTTGAGTAGAAATTTCTACCGTAGAAATATCCACTTTTGAAAAATTCGCGAATCTAAATCGGGCCGGGTCAGATTTGGACATTTTTTTTTTCAAAATTCACGCAACTTGTAGTTCCAGGTTATGTTACAATTTGGGGAAATGCGTGTTACAATTAGGCAAAATCCGTGTTACTAATTCTTAAAAAATTATTTTTTTGTACTTTTTAAGTAACAATAAAGAAAATATATATTTCTGCAAATATATTTATGTGTTACTTATTTTATTTTTTATTCTCTTTGTTGATTTATGTTAATAATATGTTATTCATGTACTTAATACATCATTTAATACCTTATATATGTTATATAAAATATAATATATATTTTTATAAGGATAAATAAATGTTTGTGTATACAGTAACACACATTTGATCTTGCAGTAACACACATTTACTCTAATTGTAACATACATTTGCAGTAACACACATTTACTCTAATTGTAACACACATTTACTCTAGATGTAACGCACATTTACTCTAGATGTAACACACATTTGCAGTAACACAAATTTACTCCAATTGTAACATAAATTTGCAGTAATACATATTTACTCTAATTGTAACACCGGTTCATGATGTGAACATATTCTGTTCAGTTTATTAAATTTATTAAAATCATGTTCTCTTCAGTTTTTGCAGAATAGTTTGTAGCTAGTGATTTGTGTGTGTATTGGAATTCATTGTAAACCTCTCTAAGAAAGGGAAGATATATTGCTTCTTTACTCGATAATTTAAACGATAAAAGAGTTTATGTTGTCACACTCTATCACTTTCCTTTCTTATGATTCTTATGATTGTGTAAAGGGGATGTCATGTTACTTGACCTGGTGTTAAAAGGCCTTCATATCAATCATCTTCTTTTAAAGAACAAAGCATCATTTTACGAGATGAAAGGATGTGGAATAAGCTATACTAAGAGCTAGTTCACCTAGATATTGATTCTCTATAAATGTGTACATAGAATAAGATATTGGGGCTCTGGTTTGGGAAGAAGAATGGCAGATCTTCTTGCGGCCACTTCCGTCGCCGACCAACTGCGGCGTTTCCGCGAATGGGGCTCAATGCCGCCATTAAAGAGGGAGATCACTTGAACCGCCATCGCTAGGAAGAACACGGCGAGGCGATGGCGGACCACCACGATATCCCTTTTTTTCTCTTTTTTTTTTGTTTTTTTTTTATTTTGCTGCTGAATTTTTATTTATTTTAAAAAAAAATTTGGATGCTGAAATTAGAAATCAAATGGTTGTGTTTGATATTGGGGATAATGAGTCAAAATTGAGTTTAAAATGAAAAAAAATAGAGCATAAAGGGTATTAATTGACCCGAAATTGGTATTAATTGGCCCAAAATTAGCATTAATTAGCCTAAATTTGCAAAAATTTAAAGAAAGTGTCCTAAAATTGCAAGTTCGCAAAGATAATGTCCTCTTTTTGAAAATTGATATAAGATTGTTTGCCCAAATGGTGTAACACGCAAGTGTACGTGATCGTAGTAGTAGCAGCAAGGTAACCAAGTTTATTTATCGAACACATGGAGATGAGAGGTTGAAAGGTATGATTGTTGTTCAAATTCGAAAACTCAAATAAGCAATAAAAGTGGGATGGTTCAATGTCTACTAAGCTTGTCAAGAAAAGTAAACTACCTATCAGTTTTGTGCAAAGTGAGCAAGTTGAGAGGATATGCATTAGTGTACTATCCTATGTTTCACATGGTGTTGTATCACTTAATCATGCAATGAGCTATTGAATAATCAATTAGGCTAAGCCTCATCAACATGCATAGGTTTCCCTAATCACACCTTAATGCTCCAATTGTAGTGCCTATTCACTAAGAGTAATTTTCATTATCCTAGGAATTTCATCAAACATCTATCATGCATATGGCCTTATGAATAGAATATTAAGGAAAAGAGTTCAATTCTCATATGTTGCTACTTCCCTGTTGGCCCTAATGATCAATTTAGCATACCAAGTATTCATACATATCATCAATATAGAGAATTAATCATCCAACATCTCATATCATTCATAAGATCAACATTAACACCACATTACTCCATAGGAATCACACACCAATGCAAAAGGATATTAGCCCATGGCTAATTTGGATATCAATTGAACAATTAAGCTAACTACAATCATCATGACAATGAATTTAAAGAGAAATTGTAAAGTCTTACCTATTACAAGAGAAATTGTAAAGATACTAATTACCTCGAAAATCTATCTAATGATCCGCCAATGGAAAATACAATTCAATCGGTCAAAATGTAGCTCTTGAGAAGACGAGAGTGCAGGAACAAACGGATCGACAATCCGAACAGTAGATCAAAAGTAATCAAAGAAATCGTAGGAAGAAATCTGATGAACCCAACTAGTAACTACCTCTAATTTCTAAGAATCTAAAGAGTGAATGATGATGTGTGGAATGTGAGGAAGAATCTCCTTGGAAATCTGAGATGGAAGTATATATAGTACCCTTTGATCATTTACCAAGATGCCCTTCATTAAAACACGCGAAAATACGAAAATAACCCTGAAATCTGAATTTCAGCAAGGCTACGGATTTGCCACAGTGGACTGCCGATCTTGATCGGCAGCTTGGTCGCGCGATCACCTCTGCTGCCGATCTGGTGAAGTGGACTGCCGAGCTAGCTCGTTACTTTGTGTGAGCACCGAGGATGCTGCCGATCCAGGGAATAGGCGCGCGACTTGCCGAGCTGGGCTGCCGATTTGGACACTTAGTGTCGGTCGATGCTCGACTTCCTCGTTTTTGTCATATCTTGAGTTCTAGAGCTTCGATTGACTCGATTCTTCTTCCGTTGCGACCCTATATTTGAGCTATTCAACATGGTATATCATTTGCTTCCATTGGATCAACTTAAGAAATCTTGATTTTTAAGAACTTGCTCTTCTCTTGCCGGTTTTGCTCTTTTTTACTACAAAACACAACTTTCTAGCCAAAAAGGGTTAAATGCACGAAGTATAGCATAATAGGGTCAAATATGAACATAAGCACATCAAAACCATAGAGAAATGGATTCAAAATCATGCAATTATGACCCTAATCAAAGATACTGTCCTAAAAAAATAATTTTCCCAAAGTTCTGCCTTCTTTTGTCTTTTTGAAAGAGATGGTCTTCCTTTATAACAAACATCTGCTCGGCTGTTGGTCCTGAAATGAGTCTGAATCAGTGTATGGGGGAACACACTAATAACAATTTTCCTTTTTCAGGAAATAACCCCTTAGAATTCAGTCAGCTGAAAGCTGAGAGTGCTCACTGAGAATTAGTCCTGAGGACTGAAATACACTGGAACCAAATAAAACTGAATCCTGAAATGTGCTCAAAGAGAGTTCATAAAAGATAACCCACCTACTAACTGCTGAGAAGTTGGTCAGTTGGATAGCTATCTAATCAAGCTGTTCAGTGCAGAAGTGTGAGCCCTAGATTATACTCGTTTTAGAGTTTTCTTGTAAATGTTTTTAGATTAGTTACTGAAAGAGTGGTTAAGGGACTGTGCTAAGTTTTCAGGTTCATGAAGATTGATTCTTCCTGAGTTTCAAAACAATGTTGAATGAGTTCCCGAACTAATGAATATGACAGTAAAATATGCAAGGCAAGTAAATCAGCACACAAGGATTTTTACGTGGTTCAGAGACTCAAGCTCCTACATCCATGACCTGATTTAACAAGAGCAATCCACTCTAGGATTGGATCTTGTATTTTACGTGCCAAGGTGCACGAGCAGTATCCTTCGTCTCTAAGGAATTCAACCCCTGTGTAGTTTTACAAGTCTCAGTCCTTCCCACTTCACCAACTCACTAACTTGAGTGGTTTAGGTTTCAGTTTTCCAACTAAGGTGTGATGATCCTTACAAACAAATCTATGCTAAAGATTGGGTTATCACTCTAAGCTAAATACGGAGAGATTCCTATCAACACTAGGGAAATTTGTATTGCAGGGTGTTGAGAGCTTGAATATTTTGAGTGCTTTAATCTTGGTCAATCTCGATTCGAAATTTCCCATAACCTTGTTTGGGTGAAAGGCCTTCTATATTTATAGTGAAGATTTGTAATAGATCCATTGGAGGAGATCAAAACAAATCTTCCTATTTTAGGTAGGTGCCAGCCTAGGGTTATGCGTTTACTTTTCACCATACTCATTTAGATGAAAGTCTTCTGGCTCCGCCTGCATACTGTGAACATGAATTAAGAAGTCAGCTCCGTACACATGTGTCACCGTCTTACTGGTTGCTTTTCTAACGACTAGTTGTTGACTTGACTTTATCCTTCATCGTACATTAATTACTCTGGGTAAGTTACACTTTAACTCAGGTAAAAAGTTTGTCTTTATTGGAGCTCTGACATTCTCTTTGTCCAGTCGTTTAGCATAAATGCTAAGTCTCAAAACGTCAGTAAACCTTTTCTATCAAGACTTACAAGTGTCAGTAAAACGAACACTCAGCCCGATTACTCAGGTTACTTTCGTCTTCACTTAATAGGTTCTGTCCTCAGTGCGCTTAGTACACTCAGTAGAAACACTATTAGTGGTCTTCCTCAGGATTGCTTCTTCTCAAGAAGATCTTCTCAGCATCGATCTTCTCAGGAACTATTCTTCGGGATCTTTCTCTCAGGATCTTTATTCAACTTCAGGACAGTTTTCTAAACTTGATCTTCAGTGGGCATATTGTCCTCAGGAGTGGATCTATCTTAGCTTTATCTTTAGGACGTCTCCTTCTGACTTCAACTTTCAGGATGTTCCCCTGAACTGAGTACATGTGAAAGTAAAACAAGACTAACATATCCTAAACTATTCCTGAATTCTGTACTTAGGCAACTTCATCTTTTCAGACTAAGGAGTTTTAGGATCTGAATCAAAACAACTCAGTTAATATCCCAACATCGGCCTATTTTTTCGAGTATCAAGATTTTTCTTATCGGGTTTATCAGTATTACCAGGGATCTTCTATATTAAATAGGTGGCGGTGGGGCTTGTTCTTCATCACTGCCACCATCGAAGCTATCAGGTGTTGCCGCTCACAGCCTCTTTCCTGGAGCCTTTTGACATAGTCTGATAACTTTTCATCCTTGTAGAATTTCCATAATTACCTCAATAAATTCCACCACTAGCTAGTAGAATACCCAATCGACTAATGATATGAGCAATATGTGTTAGGATTGAGCTTGTTCTACTCTTGCCAGATTTTTCTTATAGTGGACATCATATTTTTGCGTTGCACAAGAGCAAACACTTGATCCACCGATACGGTTAACACCTGATTTAACTTTTCTTTAAACTTAGCCCCCTCACAGAAGCATCTGAAACTCCTAGAGGCCTTATAGTCGCCTTTAGCATTTCTTCTAAATTTGTTGTCCTCCTTTGTTTCTCCTAGTTCCTTTTGGAGGGCCTCCAGCATAGCCACAAATAAGTTAGATGCATTTTTTTGCACGCCCGAACCTTTCTTCAATCCAGTCATCGCTACCATGATCTTAGTATCCTTACTAACTGGTGCACCCTTTAGCAAAACTTTGTCGAACCTTTCCGAAAAGTGTTGGTCTGACTCCTCATTTTTTATTGCAAATTCACTAGACGGTGATTCTGGGTGAGGTATGATCCATATCCCACAAAATGCGATAAAAATTCTCTGCTCAATTGAGAAAATGAACAAGGAGCCCTACGTGATGGAAGAAAACCAGCGGTGCACTCGGTCTCCAAGAATCGGGAGAAGTTTCTACATTGTGTTGCGTCCGAAGCACCCATTGAAATCATGTAATTAGTATATTATGAAATATGGACCTTCAGATCTTATTCCCCATTTTACAAATTCATAGTTAGGAATTGAATCTTCTTCTGGACCGGTGCCTCTAGAATAGATATGGACATGGGAAACGCCGACAACCAAGTAGTGAAGCTTGCTTCCGTGTGAGCAAATTGTTGAGCCTGCACATCTTCAATGGCTCTTTTCATATAGGCCAGTGTATAGTTTGGAACCCCCCAATTTAGGAGGTTATCCTAATGTTACTTGCTCATCACGAGTATCCCTACGCAGTCCCTCACTCTATAGAGGTCCCATCATCGATTTAGATCAGTTATTAGCTCACTATAGCCCTAATCTGTCCATATTGGACTTTCTCAGGAGTTTATGCACTAATCTTCTTTGAAGTTCACCTAAGGCTTCCGCTGGTTGCGAGGGGCGAGCAGCTTGTGTTCTTTATCCTTGGAAATGACTTCCCAATCTTTTCTTGATGTTCTTTTGTGACTTAATTCATTAGCAACACTAGTTGCTCACTCCACATTAGTTGCTCGCTCTGCAGTAGCTGCTCGCACTGTATCAGTTGCTCGCGCAACATGTAGTCCTAGAATTCTATCACTTTTAACTTTCACTTTTTATTGATTTTACGAATTTGGACACTATAGCCTCAATTTCATTATCATACCATGATGGGGTTTTTTTATCCTTTCAGTTATATGCCTTGTCTCCGAAGGATCAATTTGTTCTTTTTATCTTTGTAAGACATGCAAAATTGTTATTGTTCTCTCAATATCCTTCGAGATCTTGAGGAATGGTTCAAATTCCGGTATAACTTGAGAAGGTTCTACAAGCTTTTTTTGTATATTTGCATCTTTTTTATTGCTTCCACACATGGCGAAGGATCTTTAGTTTAGGGTATCTTTTTATATGTATCACACCCTCGAGATGATGCTTGGGATTGAGCATTGTCTTGAGACATTTTTATTAACTTTTTAAATTTTTAACCTTTGTGGAGAGCATCTCCAAGGATTTCTTGAGCTTTGGGCCTATGTTGGAGAGCAACGACAATGATTTCTTGAGCCTGCGGAGAGCAGCTACAAAGATTTCTTAAACCTACAAAGAGCAGCTCTAAGGATTTCTTGAGCCTGCGGAGAGCAGAAACAAGGATTTCTTGAGCTTGTAGAGAGCATCTACAAGAATTTCTTGAGCTTCAACAAGATCGGAGGTTCGAACCCTTCCTTTAGCATCAATTTATTGATAATCCTTCGTAACAAGTGAGTTATGTGGATAATAATTAAGATTAACAAACCAGACTTGTGTATGATTGTGATTTGAAGATATGTTGATATATATATATATATATATATAGAGAGAGAGAGAGAGAGAAAGAGAATTTGTGTTGTTTTGTAATGTGGACATTATTCTATTAATAACAATGTTAAATACATATTTATATTGGGTCACTAAGCATGATGTGATACTTAATTAGGTCACTTTTAACAAGCTTAGGACATGTGTCTTTATGCAATAATTACTCTTGAATAATCTAATCCTTAAGAACTCTAATCTATGTAATTGGTCCTTTAGGCTACTCAGGTGACTCGTAGTCAATTTAGCCTCAGAATTATTCTTATCATATCGACTGCCTCCTACGGTCTCTAGTATTAAATAATTACAATGTCTCAAAATGCCACCCACTTAGAACATGATCCTAATAAATCAATGATCAGATAAAGACGGTCTCAAAATGTGTTCTAAGATAAAAAAAAACAATTGCTTATCTAATCACTAAAATGCGTCTATTTAATAGTGAGAGTAGAATGAAATTTAACTAGAGAGATGCCGATGTAGTTCATGTTTGCCAAAATCGTGTATGATTTCCACACAACTGTACGTGATCGTTGTAGTCGTGGCAAGTTAACCAAGTTAAATATCAAACACAGGGAAACGATGCGATATCAAGCAAGTATCGAGTGTTCACAAAGGTGGATAGCTAGGAAAGCAAGAAAAAGATCATGGTTTCTATCTACTTCACAAAGCAAAGTAAAAGCTAACTATCACCTCTAGGAAGTGAGCAAATGAGTGGTGTGTGTGCATGGAAGTAATCCTACTATGGTTCCTCTAGTATCCTATCCATCTTAGCATGCAAAAGGTCTCTTGGTGTCTTAGTCAAGCCAACTAGTGTCTAGATCTCTCTACAACACAAGCTAAGGGCTCTATTGGATGTCTAGATCTCTCTACAACTCCCAACACTTCAATTAAGAGGTCTAGGCTAATATGCAATCCTCATTTGTCATACAAGCCAAACATCAAACACTTGGTATGCATAAAGTTCTTATAGCTCAATTCTCATTTCATTGTTAAAACATATAAGCCATTCAATCCAATTAAACATCCCAAACATTCATACAAATCATTAATAAGAGAACTAATCCATCAAGATCACTAATTCATACATAGGATTAACAAGAGACAAAATTCACCACAGTATTCATACAACCATGCAACAAGGTTATTAGCCCATGGCTAATAGGAATTGATAATCAACAATTAACATTCTAATCATCATGAATATTAACTAATACAAGAGAATTAAAAGAAATTTTACCATATGTAGGTGAATAGAAATACAAGCAACAAACCTCCAAATGCCAAGTCTTGATCCAAAGCTCGAAATATAAAAATGAACCGCAGGAATAAAGCTCTAATCACTATGAACCGCAGGAATAAAGCTCACGGGTAGTAGGTGATCAAGACTCATATCATATCAAAATGCTCAAATCATCAAAGTATCAAGCATCATAAAATCAATAACAAACTAGACAAGACATGAATCAAGAGATAAATTCACTACATCTAACATGAACTCTCAACGCATCCACATAATCATAAACATATCTCATGCTACACTACTCTAAACTAGCAACAATATGGCAAAAATCAACAAGCAAAACAAGTTATATACTAGGCACATGGTCTAAAAACATCATAGAAGCACTAGAATCATCCTAAACATAGCATTGCAATGAGATTTGCGAAATGAAGACACCCCCCCAAATTTTTTTGGACCAAGGGTCTAAAAAGTTTGGTAAAGAGTGAAGAAAAGATCATGCAATGCGCCAATCAAAGCACAATACCACAAGAATCAACACTTAAGCTCAAAATAGCAATCTAAAATCAATCAAACTAAACCTAAGAATGGAAACAAATAAGAAGAGATAAGTGTAAAAACATACCTTGAGTTGGGATTAAGAATAGGAGAGTGAATTGCCACTTACACGAAAATTTACTTCTTGGCCACGTGAGAGAAAATTCTCCTCAACACATCCTTGTCAAGCTCACAAATGTCATTGCAAATCTACAATTTGAAGAACGAATAAACCCCCCCCCCCCCC
>JAPKLY010000254.1:572500-649058 GCA_026898435.1 Prunella vulgaris | reverse complement strand
AACAAAGCGAAACACA
Source organism: Prunella vulgaris (assembly GCA_026898435.1). Classification (NCBI taxonomy): domain Eukaryota; kingdom Viridiplantae; phylum Streptophyta; class Magnoliopsida; order Lamiales; family Lamiaceae; genus Prunella; species Prunella vulgaris. The sequence goes on along the minus strand of JAPKLY010000254.1, from coordinate 649,042 downwards.
CAAAATACTACATACACCCACATATACACACGTACCTTGTTCGTAACAGTTTACCCTTTCGTGCCTCTCAGCCTCGATAATTCACCACCACCTGTTGTTGTTTGTCGTGCACACGCCGCCGCATCTTTTGTCCTCTTCTCGCGCATTACATCGCATCACCTATTCTCTCCCTCTTGAAAGTTGCAACCCCTGTTATTCACCCTTGCGCGCCGCTATCGTACTAGAATTGTAAAGTAAGTAACTAAAGATTGCGCTTCTTTATCAGTTATTCCAATTGTCGATTTTTTAACCTAGGATTCCGCAATTGCTAAGTTTTCTTATTTTCTTTTGTTCCTGTATTGATTTCTCAGTATTAATTCTTGAGTTATTCATTTTCCAGTGTGTTATTTCTTGAATATAATTGTTCTTGGGTCTTAATTCGTGAAATTAATTGAAGGCATTTTTTATTTGCTTCAGATTTATATATTTGGTTAAAATGGGTGATAAGTTTAGTTTGAGCAACGTGAATTAGTCATTAATTTATGGAAAATGAATTTTTTTTTTTCTCTTTTGTTGGTGGAGACACAAGGAAAAGTGGACATGTATATATTCCTCTTTTCTTCTTTTTTTTTTTAATGGAAAATGTTATATTGAGGGGGGCTTGTTATAAATTTAAAATAGTAATGATAATGAGTATCGTTAAGGGTCAATCACTTTGGAGTTAGTGATTACCCTTTTTTAAATATATTTTATTATTTCATTCATATATAATAAATAATATCAACCACTACTACTGAGAATGAATCCTCATCAATCTTCATTAATTCTCATTCCCCACCCTCGTTACCACAAACCAAGATGCCCCTGAGTTTCCCTCATTTTGAAAAGAGATTGTTGCTTAAGAGGATAATAGAATATTGTTGAGTTACAAGTATATGGCTGAACTCTTCCTTGTTATGAGCTACTGAATGTATTTTCTTGTTTTGCTAATCTTGATGCTCAAAAATACTGTGATAGTAAACTTTTGTTTTCATTTTTCACAATTTTCCCTGTGTGGCTTTGAGACATCTCTTGTGCTTTTGGCATTTAGTTATATTATATGATCAGCCTATGCTTTTGATATATTAAATTTTGATGAAGTGTTTTGTGCTCTGTTTTGTTCCTGTCACTCTTGCTTCAGGAGGCTAATATTGATCTGAAGCTCCCACGAAGAAGTTTGTTAGTAGCCTTTCGCATGTGATGCTTGTGTTGCACACTAAAAACGGTAATAGATATATTAGCTTACAAACATGAGCTCGTTTATGTGCATGTAACTATTGATTTATGCATCCATTATTTGCAGTTCTACTATGTTGTCTTGCATTTGTATATTATTTTGGTCTTTTGACTTTTGTTTGACCATACATCCTACTTGTTACTTATTTTTTTTATAGAAAAGTTAGTCATTTATATGTAAATCTTTCAGAGAAGTTACTAATTTATCATGCATCTTAGCTATTTTTTTTATGATTGCAAATAGTTTTTTATGAATTTTGCTTGACACAAATGTATATCTGCTCTACATTCATTTCCTTATGACACTTATTTCTGTTTTTTTGGTTAAAATTGATTGTTCTAAATATTAGCACATTTGATTCTATATGTCTTTAAAATGAGATGAATAGATAGTGCGTGCATATAGTGAACCAACATTTATGATGATATTCTAGATGGTTTTGCCTGTATCAGTTCTTAAGTTGAATGTCATGTTTATCTATGTAGTGTACTTATATTTATGCATTGTAAATTTTTAATCTCACAGTATGTTATTGTTTTGTATTTTCGTAGGACAATGGAATTTCAACTTGACCGTGGATAAGAAGACAAATCAGGACTTCAAGTTTAACTCAATATTTATTTATTTTTATTCATGTAATTATGTACACTGAAATATTCAAATACAATGTAGGTATGCTTCTGATTGTTGACAATGGTAGCTTAAATGTATTTGATAAATTACTATTTTATTGAAATAAAATTATTGCTTTATGATCATTTATTTTTAAGATTCATTTATTTTTAAGATTTCGCATACGGTCATTTGCATTATAGAGCTCTTGGTTTTTAAGTTATGTTTAAACATCAGTAAATGTAATGAAATATGAATAAAGAAAAAAACATTTAGACACCAAATATATGATTTTGTGTAACAAAATTAAAATTTAGAAATGGAATTTTTGTTATTGCTACTAAAGTTTTTGTAACGAAAATTGTTTCGTTACAATATTATTTGTAACGAAAATGATTTTTTTTCCGTTACAAAAACTTTTTGCGACGGACTTTAAATGACCAACATTTGTAACGAAATGTTTGTTACAAAAAGTTTTTGTAACCAAAAATAGATTTTTTGTAACTAATTTTCTCGTTACAAAAAGTGCAATTTCTTGTAGTGTTTAGACATGCTGATGAGCTTGATTGTGAAAATCAAATAGGAAAAACGTGACTTAAGGGTGCTGGATTTTCAGCACATGTTTTGGAATGAATGAATGAGGACGAAACCTTGTCTAGATACGCAGACCTTTCAAAAGTCAGACTTAGGGTAACTGTGGAGGTTACAACCCATAATTTCCTCTTCCATTATGGACGTTGATGGCCATTTATTTCGGGTAACTCCTGCATTAAATGACTTTCTCACTCAAAATATACATGATTTCCTGCATGAAAACAAAATTTTTGTACACTCGTACTCATTTTAGTCAAGTAAATTTTCGACGCTCTTTTTTTTCTCCGATGCTTTTGTACTTAGTAGTGCAACTCTTACTATAGACATAGGTCATTTTACCTCTTGAAAAATCACGTCAAATTGTGTGCACTAGCCAGGATATGTTTTTTTGTGGGAAAACATTCTACCTTGACTCAACTTTTTCCTGTTCATGTTCTACTTGTTCTTGAAGTAAGTGTTTGAAGACCTATTGATGCTAAATTGTAATATTTTATTTTTTATAGTTTTTTCTTTCTGTCTTTTAATTCTTGTAAACCATCGTTGGTGCATATATAAATCAATATTTGGTGCCTTCATTTGTTATCTCAACTTTTTGGTCAATTGATACGTAAAATCGAGAAAATATTGTTGGGATACAATCTGAGTTGTTTTGATTCAAATCCCAAAACCCCTTGATAAATTTGCCAAAGTATAGTTTGTCAGGATGATAGAACTCAGGATAGATTAGGTTAGAATAGATTTTCTATTTACATGTATTCAGTTCAGGGGGAACGTACTGAACACTGATGGAGACGTCCAGAAGATTCCAAGTCAAGAAGGTGTTTAATCCTGATGGTCAGAGTTCGTCCTGAAGACGTCTGACCTGAAGCTGATCTTGAAGAACCTGAAGATCGTCTTGAAGATGAAGAGAAGTCATCCTGAAGATTTCCACTGATGATGTTCCTACTGAGTACTCTAAGCATGCTCACGTCAGGACTCACTCAGTGAGGGCGGACGTAACCTGAGTAATCGGGCTGAGTATCATCCTACTGATACTTGTAAGTCCTGATAAAAAAGACTACAAATGCAACATAGAGTTAGCATTTATATTAACACCTGAGGACAAAAGGAATATCAGCAGCTCCAGATAAGAACAACATTTGACCTGAGTAAAGTACAAGACACCCAGAGTTTTAAATGTACGATGAAGCATAAAGTCACATCAACCAACTAGTCGTTTGAAGAACAACAAGTAAAAGATTGACACATATGTACGGAGACTGCACCACATTTAATGCTCCTCAGATCTGCAGGCGGCAGACCCGAGTATTTCCCTTCTAAGCATGGAAAAAGTCAAATCAAGTACAAGTCTGGCTGCACCTACCTAAAATAGGAAGATACGAAAAGATCTCCTCCAACAGATCTATTTCGTATCTCCCTATAAATACAGATGACCTTGCCCCATTCAAGGTTATGGGTAATTTCCAAGTGATTGAAAATCTCCAGAATCTAAGAGCTAAAAGCATATTTTAAGCAACACTGTGAGTACTTAAATTTCTCTAGTGTTGTAATAGGATTCCTTATTCTGTATTTACTTAAAGTGATATTCCTATCCTTAGCACTGTTTAGATTGCAAGGATTATCGCACCATTAGTTGGAAACCAGAAAGTCAAATCCCTCAGTGTGTGAGAATATTTATGGGAAGGACTGGTACTTGTAAAATGCCCAGGGGTCGAATTCCTAAGAGAGGAAGAAGGCTACTCGTGCACATTGGCACATTAAAAAATAAGTACCAATTCTCAGTGGAGAGAATTACTTCATGTTAAATCAAGTTGTAGACGTAGGAGTTGGTTATCTCTGAACTATGTTAAAAATGCCCCTAAGTACTAATTTACTTTATTGTTCAGGATCATAATTGTGGTCATATTAAACTGAGCATTCAGCATCGTTTTACCATTCAGGAGAAATCAATTCTCCTGATACTGAATTAGTGCACCAGCCTTAACAACTATTTTCTAAGAAAAAGGGAAACCTATTTTCAGGACATTAAAACGAGTAGAACTTAAGGCTCACTTCCGCATGTAACTCTAGCACATTGAGATAACTATCCAACTGACTAGCTTCAGTATTTCTACTGAGCTTCCGAGAGCACATTTTGTGAGACTTAGTTTCTTTGGTTCCTGATGGACTTGTTCCTGTTGTCCCTGAGACAGTAAGTTTAGTGAGCATTCTCAGGATCTACCTGACTGAGTTACGAAAGAGCATTTTCCTGAAGTTGGAAAATCTGACATCAGTGTATTCCTCCCGTACACTGATTTAACTCATTTCTGGACCAACAAGCGGTATCAGAGCAGTGGTTCTAAAGACTACTGACTTTGAGTACTGATAGTTTCAGGAGGTGAAACTTTTGGTGGTCTACCTGGACTAGATTTTTGTTTCTGAAAAACTACATTATCATGGCATCCTCTTCTAAGCGTCTTGAGGCTAGCCTCCCTGAGTTCTCAGTTATTAACTGTGATTATTGAAAGTTCAGGGTTCTTGCCCATCTTTATGTTATCTATGATCAGATGTACAGGGTGATTGAGGAAGGACCCATCAAGTTCATGACCAATCAATCCGTCATCTAGCCTGTTGTTGGATCAGTACCTATTCTTCAACCCGGAGAAGAGCCAGTGGAGAGGCCACACTTACATCTGACTAAATTAAGTAAATCGAACTGGATAATATTGCTAAGAACAATATACTCCACACTGTTCCTTACCAGGATTCAGCAAGGCTCATGCATATGAGGACTGCCAATGAGAATTGGGATACTCTTGCAGAGATGAGTGAGGGCTCTGAGAAGATTTAAAAGAACAAGCGGGATTTGGCTATCCGGAAGTTCGAGAGCTTTAGGATGCTGGAGGAAGAGTCGATTGACTTGATGGAGTCTTGTTTCATCAAGCTGATGAACGAACTGGCAACCCTTGGGAAGGAGATTCCCAAGAGGGAGGTGTTCTCTAAAATCCTGAACTGTCTCCCTAAAAGATAGGATACATGTGTTATCATGTTGAAAAACACTCAGGATCTTACGAGTGTCTCTACTACTCATCTTTTCTCAGAGCTAAAGGCTCTAGAATTCGACCTCGACAAGAGGAAGAAGAAAAGTGAGGTCAGTGAGGACACTAATGAGATGAGGACGTCTGAGAAGGAAAAGAGCCTAGCTCTTAAGGCCACTCCTGAGCCTGAGGCTGGATCAAAGTCCCTGAGAGAGATTAGCAAAGATGAGCTGGCCGAAGAGTATATCGTGATGGCCCAGAGGTTTGAAAAGCTCAACTCGTGATTTGGCAGGTACAGGAAATTTTATAATGACTCCAGTGACATGAGAAGGTATTCCAGCCCCAAGAGAGAAAAATGGAGTGGCTCAGACTCCAGGAGGGAACGAGATGAGCCTGAGCGCTGGAGAAAGGAAAGAAGCCCCAGAAGGAGAGATGAACAGGATCCCAGAAGATCTAGCTCCAAAACAAAGAGAAGTTCATGGAGTAGGAGGGACCCTGAAGGTAAGAAGCATACTGACAAATCTGGTACTAGTGATGCAGATAAATGCTATCACTGCAAGAAGACTGGACACTATTAGTATGACTGTCCAGAGCTCAGCGCTCGTGAAATAAAAGATCACAGAGCGAAAAGAGATCTGAGGGCGTCAGATCGGAGAGCTATGCTTGGTGAGGAATCCTCAGATTCATATGGCCCAGGACGAAAATCCCCTGATCTCTTCTCCGATGAAGAGTATGACAACATCTGTCTCATGGCAGATGATGTGGTATGCTCTTCTACCTCTTCTTCTAAACACGCACCTGAGCCTCGCTTAAACTCTGCATGAGATCTCAACCTTTAAATCTCTTTAGAGCAATTGTTGGCATACTTCTCGAGGCTGCATGAGACTTATACTCACACAGTGGAGCAAAATACCCAACTGAGTGCTGAGAATGCTTGTCTCGCTGAGATAATCAAGGTGAAGGATATTGATGATGCACTAATGTTGGTGAGATTTCATGAAGTTCTCCTGAACGCCCAAAATGGGTTCGAAAGAGCTCAGATTGAGGTCGAACGACTAAGAGCTCTCAGTGCTTCATTTAATGAGAATCGCGATGCTAAGCGGATTGCACTTTAGGAGGAACTTGCTGCTGAGCGGATCGCTCTTAAGGAAGAGCTTAATGTTGAGTAGATAGTTCGTTGCAATGCTGAGCATACTGCTCGTCAGAATGAGCGCGCGGCTGAGATGATCACTCGTCAGAACTTGCTTCAACCATACTCCACTGAAATTGAGTCCTTGAGAAAAGAAAATGAGTACCTGAACTATAAGCTGGAGAAGTTATACCAATCAACCCAAGCGGTTGAGAGGTTAACCATGACCTCCCAGCGAACTGACAGTTCTAAAGTAGGGTTGGGTTACAACCCAGAGAATTCTCAGGACCAAAACAGAGGTGCTTCAGGAAGCAACTCCGAAATGGTGTTTGCCCTGCCCAATCTAATGACAAAGGTAAAGGTATTGCTCATCAGGCTAGTGGCTCAGGGAAGAATGAACAGGCCGCTGAACCTGTCAGGCAACTGACTGAGGAACCTAGGCCAGAACCTGAGGAACAGGCCTAGGAATCTCATCAGGCGCCGAGAAAGAATGACCAGAGTAAACCTAAGGCCAAGCCCAGGAAGAATTAGGTTCAAAGGAACTCAGCCCCGAGCAAACCTAAGGCTCAGCCTAAGAATGCTCAGGACGGAGGGAATTCACGAAGGAACTCAACCCCGAGTAATGCTTAGGCCCAGCCTTGGAATACTCAGGACCGAGGGAATTTAGGCCAGAGGAAGCCTCAGGTAGAGCCGAAGGACACTCAGGTCAGGAAGCCTCAGACGGGGCACAAGACTCATCAGGAGCGCCCCAATCCTGTCAGGAGAAGGACAAACCGGGTGGTTCCTGAAGGGAAACTGAATCCTGATTCTGAAAACTCTCAGACCAGACCTCATGTGCCTGAGGTCAGCAACGAGCAACACCTTCCCAAGACACACCTAGGCCTAGGAGGAACCGAAGGCCGGCCCCCAAGAAGAAATCTAGGGCCTCCGCACCTCAGGCTGACACCCATGCACCCTCAACTTCCAAGGCACCAAGGAAGAAGAGAACAGTGTATGTAGATGTTTGAGGGAGACAGGTTTACACTTCTTATGCCATCAAAATTGTTAAACAAATCTGAATCCCGAATGGTACAACTGACACTATAGGATCCAATACAAGATGGGTACCTGAACCCTGATACTTTTCAGGTTGCTGCGAGCTACAAGAAGAAGAAGGAGGATCCAAGAAAGGAAGCTTGGTCTTTGGACTCAGGATGCTCAAGGCATATGACTGACTTCCGTGATCTCTTTCAGGACTACACAGCTCAAGAAGGCCCACAAGTTATCTTTGGTGACAACTCTAAGGGTTTCACCAGAGGATTTGGCACTCTTGTTATCGACTCAGTCCAAGTGCTTAATGTGTCCTATGTTGAGGGTCTTAGGCATAACCTGTTATCCGTTAGTCTGTTCATTGACCGAGGATATAGTGTAGAGTTTTCATCGAATATATGCCTTGTGAAAGATAAATCTATATTGCAGGTTATAATAACATGTATAAGGAGAGGCAATGTATATTTTGTTGAATTCAAAAGCAGCTCTCCTGAAACCTGCTTAATTGCTAAAATTTCTTCGGAACTCAGTTGGCTTTGGTATAAACGCTTGAGCCACTTGAACTTCAAGATTATTAACAAGATCTCTCGACTTTCTCTTGTAGAGGGTCTTCCCAATAAAGTTTTTAGCAAGGACCACATGTGCGGAGCATGTCAGGAAGACAAGCAAACAAAAGCTTCATTCAAGGAGATTAGACGTCTTCTCAACTGACAGAGTGCTTCAGCTCCTGCACATGGATCTCTTTGGTCCAATCACTCCGCTCAGCATTAATGGTAGAAAATATGCCCTTGTTGAAATTGATGATCATTCCAAGTACACATGAGTTATTTTCTTGCTGAACAAGAATGAGACTCAGGTGAAGCTTCCAGAGTTACTCAGGAAACTGAGTACTGAACAAGGTCAGAGCATTGTCAGGATCAGATCAGATCGGGGAACTGAATTCCGCTTCATCTTCAATTGTATCAGCTGCCTTGAACTTCTATTTTTCTTGAGTTCCGCATCATCTTCAATTGTATCAACTGCCTTGAACTTCTATCTTTCAGAATCGACTATGTCTTCTTAACAAGCTCAATTGACCTTCTTCACTACAAGCATCCTTGGATCTTCTAGGCTGCAAGGTTCCCCCTTACATAATACCTATCTAATCCTAGACTACTCATTTGATGACTAATAGGTTCAGCTAGTCATATTGCAAACTAAGTAAGTTTTCATATAATCAAAACACTAACAATATATCCTAACAGTAATCACAAAAAAAATATCCAAGTATTCCAATATCTTTTCTCCTCCATCTTCGTATGAACCTGAAGAAAGCTAAAAAAATCTAAAACCCAAGTATTCATAAAAAACTGAAACAAAATAAACTCCAATTATACCAACAAAAATAGTGAACGTGTACCTATCTACGAAACAAAATATATTGGTCCCTTAGTGATAAAGATCTAGAGGGGGTGAATAGACCTTCAAGCAAATCTTAAAATTTTAAAACAAGGTTTGATGTAGTACCTTTGTTTTAAAAAAAACAATCTACAAGGTTTTAGACAAAAGATACGGTTGTAGACTACAAAGCTTATAGTTGCAGAGTTTAATAGAACTAAGTAAAAGATCAACTTGTAGATATCTTTCCAGAGTGGTTTCTCACACTTTTAAGAAGTGTTTTGAAAGATTTTTATGTGCAGTGAAAAATGTGTAAGTGTTTATGAAAAATAATATAAAACATAGAGTTTACAGCAGAGTGACTAGCAAGCCTACAACTATAGATTCTGCATGTAAATGTATAAATGATTATTAAAGAATAAGGAACAATAAATAGAAAACACAGACAAACAATTTATAACGGTTCAGAGATAGTAAAGTCTTCCTACATCCACTGTTACACCACTTAGGTGTAAAATTCACTAAGATGATCACATAGATCTTTTACAAGCGATTCTTCCTAAGAACTAGCTCTCACACAGATCACTATTCTAGGTAAAACACTTAACATATTCACTCATAATACAACAGATTCACTCAAAATCTTTTAACCTCACAAGATAAATCTACACTAAGTAGATACCAAATAAAAATAAAAACAAGTGAGGGAACAAAAAAAAATGTCATTCTTCGCTAAGAAATACCTAACGATGTAACCTATCAATCACAAGATATCTCTCCCTCTCTTAGAACTCTCTGAAAGTGTATTTCTAGCTGTAGGATAACTTAGACTTGAATGCTCGAGTTGTTGTTATTACTCCTTTAGATTTCTTCTTCTATTTATAGATGAAGATGTGTGACTTATCCATTGGTAATTCAAAATTTTGAATTTTGAATAAATCTGAACTGAGTGCTTAAAAAATTCGAGATTTAGAGTGCTTAAAAAAAACACAAGCCAAAATCTCAAAACGAATTAAAAAATTCCAAATTCAAATCAATCTATGTGAAAATAGGGTGCATCAGATTCAAAGCCGCTGAAAAAAAAGTTTTAGATCGAAGGTGATTTGATTTGTAGACGACGGTTTGATTTGGAGAGTACCAGAGATGACAGTTTGATCAGGAGGTGGAGATGTGGAGGCGGCCATGGCGGAGTTAGAGTTGGGGGCATCTCCAATCGGATCTAAAGAAAGAAACGCATTTCCAATTAGATTGGTGTGCGAGGGATCTCAGATCTTTGACTGTGGTCATGGTCAGGAGCGGTGGCAGTCATGGAAATGGAAAAGGAAAAAAATGGGCATGTGAATGGCGTCGTAAGACCCATCGATGCCGCCGAAAGAGAGAGGAAGACATGACGGTGGGCATGGCTGGAGTGAGAGAGAGGTAGAGAGAGTGAGTGAGGATTTTGTGTGAAGGAATGGGGATAGAGAGAAGAAGAGATAGTGAGGAGAGAGTAATAAAATGAATTTTGGGAATGAAAAAGCTAAAGTATGTGTGGGTGAAAGGAGTGTCAGGTTGGGAAGGGGGGCGAGGTCCATTTTTTTGGTGTGATATGCAACATGGATTTTTTCATTGTGCTTAATGCAATATGTATTATTTTTGGTGTAATATATAAAGATATACTAATGGAAAAATTGCAAGTTTAATTCATCACAAAAAAAAAAAAAAAAAACACTCTATTTGCAAATTCATCACTAAAAATCACATGTTTTAAAACACCAATACTAATCTATATAACATATATACGAATTTATAATATATATATACGAATTTGCATAGTATTATTACATTTATATCATGTATTGTATATATAATATAATTAGTTATTTTATATTTAAGTATATTAAGTACATAAAATATTATTAATTTCTAATATTTAAGTATAATAATATGCACATAACTAAAATTTTATATTTAAGTGTATTAGTATATATATAATATACTCCCTCCGTCCCATAGCGACTTGCAATGGGGGAGGGGCACACAAATTAAGAAAAAAGATGAATGAAGTAGGAAAAGTAGTGTTTTGAGGGTAATTTGGTAAAATTTTATGTAAAAAGTAAAAAAGTTAGTTGGATTGAGTGAATGTGGGCCCAAAAAGTGAAAAAGTAATGGTATTTTATGTAAATATGTAGATATTGTGAGGATGAAGTTTATAAATGGATTTCTTTTTTAGGTCTGCAAGTTCTTGTGGAACGTCCAAAAAAGAAAAGTCTGCAAGTTCTTATAGGATGGAGGGAGTAATTAACAAAACTCTAACAACAAAATAGTAAATATTGTGTAAGCTTGATTAGACTCGTGAGCCTCTCGAACTAAGTATATATATAAGTTCGAACTCATAAGCTACTCAAGTAGCTCGAGCTCGATCGATTAAATTCAATTTGATTTTGATTTTTTTTAAGAATCCGCTTGACTCATTAAATACACCCCTACTTATACTTATCAAATCCTTATACATTCACTTCTTTAGAATATCTTATGTCCATATTTTATGCGCGTACACATATCACTTGAATTTTCAGCTCTTAATTTGATTTTTTTCGCTTTAAGGTCAATTCATTAGTCAACAAAAGAGTAACATGGGACGATTTGACGATGATATTGATGTGCCTGCTTGATAACTAATTACAAGAAAATGGCAAAAGCATAAAATTCAGCTTAAATCCCACAAACCTGATAAAAATGCAGACGGAAAAATAAATCAAACAACAGATAAAATTTCACAAGTTATATGAAATAACTTGTGAATGTCTCACGGAAAAATGTATTCACTATTTGAATGTGAATTACAATGAGTCCTTTGAAACTAACGAAATTTAACTTAAGGACATTAAAACAAACTGAGTTACAAAAGAAGAATAAAGAGTGAATTTCTCTAAGTTGTGATAAAAAATTCAGTTAAACAACAAGTATAACTTCTCTCTCTTTAAATCTTGGTTCTCTCGGTTGTATCTCCTCTTCAATGATCTCATTGGCTCTTTTATAGAATCACAAAATATCTCACGTTCATGCTATGTTCTCAACTTTCACACTTCAAGTAATGTTCTCCACTTCTCCATGTTTTGATCGTGTAACTTAAGAATAGGAATAATGATCAAGTCCACTTCTTTTAACACTCTCCTAAAATATCTAACAAAAAATATCCTGTTTAAAAAACTAGACTTAGTCAATTCTTTTCTCCTGCAAAAAATAATTCAAAATATAAATATCCTAATCTTAATTAGTTAAATGTGAATAAAGGCAAAATAATAAAATAAAGAATTATTAGAATTTAAAATTTAAACTCTAACAATCTCCCCCTTTTTGTCTTTCTTCACAACACTCATCAAGATTCCTGCAATCAACAAAATTAAATTAAGTCATCATTAAACTTAAAAGTCCCCTTGGTTTGCAGCGTTAACAAAATCCTTAATTGGAGCACCATCAACAACATCCAGCATCCTCCCCACTATCTTCATCAACACACTATCCAGAAACCAAGAGAGAGATCCCACACTACATACTAAGCATAGCGCATTTATAGGAACCTATTTTACGGTTTTAGTGTAGTGTTTTTACATGTGTTGTTCACATTCTATATAACACTGTGTATAGGATTATCCCATACGTTTTGCTGAGCTGTTCACAGGTAGTGGAAGTTTGTGCTTGAAGTAGGATTAGACTTAACAATCTAGGTTTGCCATTTGGGAATTTGTTTGGATATTTTATCCGATTTTATGTTTGAGATTTGGAAGGAATGTTTCCAAGTCTTGAATTTATTTTTGTAATCACTTTTTCCAAGTCAGTGATATTTCAGCCTTGAGGCCGCCACAAACTAATTTAGTTTATGGAAAGATTGAGTTAATCCTTGTGTTCAGAGTCTTCCGCTGTTTACTTATTCTCTCCACATTATACTGAACACATTAAGTGTTGTCTTGAGTGTCGACCACACTTCGAACAATACTTCAACTCAACGGTACCACAGCACCCTATCAAGTGGTATCAGAGCCATCACTTGACGGTACTAAGTGTTGGTCCTGGTGCTGCGTGTTGAGTAGTCATGGATTACTCTTCTGGAGCCATCTACTCCAGTGGGTCCATCACCCGTCCTTCCATACTCGATGGAACAAATTACACCGCATGGAAAAGTCGGATGAGGAGTTACATCAAAACCCTTGATGAACGTGCCTGGAGGAGCATACTGTCAGGTTGGAGTCCTCCCACAACTGAAGATAAAGATGGAGACCAGATTCTCAAGAATGAACTTGAATGGACCACGGAGGAGAACAACTCATCATTGTACAATTCAAAGGCCATCAACGCAATCAATTCATCGGTTGATACTGTAATGCTCAACCTTATCTGGAAATGTGTTTCAGCCAAAGATGAATGGGAAAGACTACAAGAACACTGTGAAGGTTCTGGTAGTGTCCTTAGAGCAAAGGCAAGGATGCTGAACACAAAGTTTGAAGGCCTAAGGATGACAGATGATGAGATGATTTCTTCCTACAATGAAAGACTCTATGAGGTGGTGAATGAATTGCAATCACTTGGAGATCCAATCTCCAATATCAGGTTAGTAAACAAAACCCTTCGTACTCTTCCTAGAAGATTTAATGGTCAAGTATGTGCCATTGAAGAAGCTAGGAACACTGATTTGTTGAGTCATAATGAGTTAATGAGTTTTTAAAAACTTGTGAAATAGATTTGTCTCATGAAGATTCAGCATATGATAAAAAGGGTATTGATGTTTTCAAAGGAGAAACCTCTTCAAGTTCTGGAAAAACTTATGTTATTACTGAAATTGAACAGGTTGAAGATAGTGTTGATGACACTTCATATGACACTGATAGTATTGCATTTCTTACCAAAAAATTTGAAGCCTATCTTAAGCAAAAGAGAAACAAATCTGATTTTAACACTAAGCATAAGATAGATTTTAAAAATTCTCCTCAAACTTCTGGTCGAAAACCTTTTCAAAGAAGAAACTTTAAGTATGATCCTGAGTTTAGAAAAAAGATCATTTGTGATGAGTGTACTGGTTATGGTCATTATACAAATGAATGTGCTAACACACTATTAAAGAAAAGGATGAGCTTAACTGTTTCTTTGAGTGATGAAGATTCTGATGAAAAGATAAAGGCTACAGATGAAAAACCCGCATTCTTATCTGAATATGTGAGAGATGACTTCTCTGGAAGTGACTCGGATGTTGAACCCAGTGTGACAACCCCAGCAATAACATCAAACAGTGTTGGGACAATTTGAGTGTTTTGATTAGATCCCAAAACCCTTGATGATTTGCCTAAGTACAGTTTGTCAGGATTGTCTAGTTTAGGATAGTCAGGTTAGGGATTCAGTTCAGGGGGAACGTGTTGAAGACTGAAGAATATTGGAGTCGACCCAATTTACTGAAGTCTGAAGTGCAACTTACCCTGAAGAAGATCAGAGTCAGTCTCGCTGAAGATTTCCTGAACTGAAGCTAAAGACCGAAGCTTGAAGATCCATCCTGAAGACAATCCGGAGTACCATTGACTGATGCTTCTACTGAGTACACTAAGCATGCTCAGGACAGAACTTAGTCAGTGAAGAGTAAGTGTAACCTATCAGGCTGAGCTGAATGCTCATAAGACCTGACTTAGGCCTTGAGTCAGTTTATCTGACTCATGTAAGTCCAAAGCAAAAAAGGTTACACATACTGGGCTGAATAACCTATCAGGCTGAGCTGAATGCTCATAAGACCTAACTTAGGCCTTGAGTCAGTTTATCTGACTCATGTAATTCCAAAGCAAAAAGGTTACACATACTGGGCCGAATAACCTATCAAGCTGAGCTGAATGCTCATAAGACCTGACTTAGGCCTTGAGACAGTTTATCTGACTCATGTAAGTCCAAAGCAAAAGGTTATTTATGCTATGGGACAGTTGACATTTATGTTAACACCTGAGAGACAAAGAGAATGTCAGTGGACTCCATTAAAGACAAACATTCATGCTGAGTAAAAGACAAGAGACTCGGAGTATTGAATGTACGAGGAAGGACAAGTGTCAGACGATCAACTATCCATTTGAACAGAGAGCCAATCGCCTTTCGACACACATGTACGGAGTCTGCGCTACAATTAATGCGGCATTTAATGCGTCTCAGAGTTGCAGGCGGCGGGATAATATTTTCCAGATTAAGCATGGGAAAAAGGTTAACAAGTACATCTAGCCTGCAACCACCCTATAATAGGAAGATTTAGGTGGATCTCCTCCAACAGATATATTTCAAATCTCTCCTATAAATACAGAGAGTCTTGCACCTATTCAAGGCTAACGGGAAGTTTCCAAATGAAAGCTCTCAATAATCCAAGCACTCAAAGCATACTTTGAACAACACTCTGCAATTAAATTTCCCTAGTGTTGTAGTAGGATTCACTTTGTATTTGCTTAGTTTTGATAACTCTAATCTTTAGCATCGATTTGTATTGCTAGGGCTATCCTTAGTCGGAAATAAGAATACCAAACCACTCAGGGTGTGAGATTGGTTGGTTAGAAGGACTGGGACTTGTAAAACGCCCAGGGGTCAGTTCCTAAGAGAGGAAGTTGGCTATTCGTGTCCCTTGGCACGTAAAAACTAAGTACCTATCCTCAGGGTTTTGAGGATAGCTTTCTGTTAAATCAGGTTGTGGACGTAGGAGTTGGTTATCTCCGAACCACATTAAAAAGACCCTTGTGTGCTGATTTACATTCGTGTTCAGGATCATAACTGAGCATACTGCATTGTTTTGATATTCAGGCTGAATCAATCATCCTGACCTTTAAAATTGTGCACCAGCCTTAACCACCATTTACTAAGCAAACTCAGAGAAAACATTTTCAGAAACTAAAACGAGTAGAAACTAAGGGCTCACATTCCGCATGTACTCTAGCTTACTGAGATAGTAGTCCAACTGACTTGCTTCAGAGCAGTCAGTAGGTTTGTTATCTCTACTGAGCTTCTGAGCACTTTACTCTTACTCAGCCTATCTGACTCCATACTGACTTGTCCCTGCTGCCCCTGCGGACTATCAGTTTTGTTTAGTATCTTCAGGATCTTCCTGACTGAGTGTGTTAGAGCATTTTTCTGAGTCTTTCAGAAATCTCTGATATCAGTGTATTCCCCCCATACACTGATTATACTCGTTTCGGGACCAACAAACAGGTTTCAGTCTACTTTTGAATCTGATGAGGACAGTACTAATGCTTTCTATTCTAGAGCAGGTACCTCACAAGAACCTTTAGAAATAATGGTTTCTGAACTTAAAAAAGAACTGAAAGCTGTCAAACGAGGTAATGAAGAGATGATTGAAACTATCACAAGACTTGAGGTAAATCTCACAAAAAGGGATCTTGAAATTTCTAAACTCCAAGAAAAGTTGACTGCTTTCACACTTAGTTTCAAAAAGTACTCTAAAAGTACACCTGCTTTGAATGAAGCTTTGTCTGTTGGAAAAACTGATAAATTCGGTCTTGGATTATCTGAAAATTCTATCCTTTTTAGTTTTGAAAAACATGTCACCTTTGTGAAACCAAATTCAAAAGTTTCTTCTAAAAAGTTTCCAAAACAAAGAGGCAAACGAACTTTTATCTGTAATTATTGTTCAGTTCCTGGACATATTCGTCCTTACTATTTCAAACTAAAAGATGATTTGCTTTCTGGAAAAGTGTTACCTGAAGTGTTACCACACAAGTATTCACACACATAAAAAACTACATGGATTAGAAAACCTAAAGTGCTTTGCAATGTTGTTTGTACTTCTTTACAAGCATGTGTACCTGATTTATGGTATTTTGACAGTGGGTTTTCTAGACATATGACGGGAAATATTGAATACTTGAATGAATATGAAACTTTTGATGGTGGTAAAGTTACATATGGCGATGGTTCTAAGGGTAACATAATAGGAAAAGGAACAATGAATGTTGAAGGTTTTCCAAAACTAAAAATTGTGCTACATGTTGAAGGTTTACGTGCTAACTTGATAAGCATAAGTCAGTTGTGTGATAATAATATGCATGTGAAGTTTGATAAAAACTCCTGTTCTGTATTGAATGAAACTGATAAATGTGTAATGGTTGGTCATCGTTCTGCTGATAACTGTTATCTCATTAGTGACAACACTTCGTGCAACATTTCACAATCTGATGAAAGTGTTCTTTGGCACCGAAAGCATGGCCATGTAAATTACAGAAATTTACAAAAAATGGTTAAGACAGAGGCTGTTAGAGTGATACCTAAGCTCAGTTTCACAAATACACCTGTTTGTGGATCATGCCAAAAAGGTAAACATGTAAAATCTTCACACAATATCATATCAATATGCACAACTACTAGATGCTTGGAACTTCTTCACATGGATCTAATGGATCCTATGGAGACAGAAAGTCTTGGTGGTAAGAGATACTCTTTAGTTGTTGTTGATGACTTTTCAAGATTCTCGTGGGTTGAGTTCATTAGAGTAAAATCTGACACTTTTGAAGTTTTCAAAATCCTTTACAAGCGTTTGAAAAATGTTTTTAATCTGAAAGTTAGTAGGATTAGAACTGATCATGGTAAGGAATTTGAAAATGTCATGTTCACTGATTTTTGTGAAAAGAAAGACATTGTACAAGAGTTTTCCTCTCCTAAAACTCCACAGCAAAATGGCATACCGAAAGAAAAAATAGAACATTGCAAGAAATGGCTAGAGTCATGCTAACTTCAATGAATGTGTCTAAAAGATTTTGGGCTGAAGCATTGAATAATGCATGTCATGTGTCTAATAGAGTCTTCTTTAGACCAGGTTGTTCTATTACTTCTTATGAGCTATTGTACTAAAGGAATCCTAACTTGATATATTTTCACACATTTGGATGCTTGTGCTACATTCTAAATGATAGAGATTACTTGACAAAGTTTGATTCTAAGAGTGATAAAGGACTGCTCTTAGGATACTCTAAGAATAGCAAGGCTTACAGGGTATACAATCTTAGAACAAGAACTTTGAAAGAATCTGTGAACATATTATTCGATAATGTTTCAAATATTTCAGGTAAAAAGGTGGAAGAGGACATCTCTGACTTGCTTGAAATCACAAGTATCACTGAACCAGTGAAAAGTGTTGAACCAAAGGCGACAACATCTCCAGTGACATCAGATGCAGATTCAGAAGATGATGAGAATCAGTCACCCAGAACTCCTGGACAAACCCTTGTTCGTAGATGCAAGAAGGATCATCCTTCATCACAGATCTTAGATGAATCCTCAGTTGGTGTTCTCACAAGAAGAAAAGGTAAAATGAATGAGGTAGTACGTTCGGTTTGCATGTCCAATATATGCACTCAGGTATGTACTCAAGGTTACTTTTATTCTATTGAACCCAAAAATGTGCCTGAAGCTTTGAAAGATGAAAGTTGGATTGAGGCTATGCAAGAAGAACTTGAACAATTCACTAGAAATGACGTTTGGACTCTAGTACCTAGACCTTCAAACATGAACGTAATTGGAGCAAAGTGGATTTTCAAGAATAAGACTGATGAATCTGGTAATACAGTAAGAAACAAAGCTAGGCTTGTTGCACAAGGACATAAACAAATTGAAGGAATTGATTTCGATGAAACATTTGCTCCCGTTGCTAGGATAGAATCTATTAGACTTCTGTTATCTATTACATGTTTTATTAGAATTAAATTATTTCAAATGGATGTTAAGGGTTCTTTTCTAAATGATGTTTTACTTGAGGAAGCTTTTGTAGAACAACCAAAAGGTTTTGTAGATCCATTTCATCCTGATTATGTGTATAAATTGAAGAAAGCTTCGTATGGTTTGAAACAAGCCCCTAGAGCTTGGTATGGTAGACTTACTAATTTCTTACTACAATTTGGATTCATTAGAGGTGAGGCTGATAGAACTCTTTTCATTAAGCATGATACTAATGGCTTCTTGATTTCACAGATATATGTTGATAATATTGTATTTGGTGCAACATCACAAGAATTAATTGATAACTTTGTGAAAGCTATGACTACTACATTTGAAATGAGCATGGTAGGTGACCTAAATTACTTTTTAGGACTCCAAATCAAACAAAGTGATAGTGGTATTTTCATTTCACAAAGTAAGTATGCTAAAAACTTAGTGAAAAGATTTGGTCTTACTGATGCAAAGCCTATGAAAACTCCTATGGAAACTTCACAGAAACTGTGCAAAGATGATGTTGGACAAAGTGTTGACCACACTTTGTATCGATCTGTGATTGGCAGTTTACTATACTTAACTTCCAGTAGACCTGACATTATGTAAAGTGTTTGTGTGTGTGACAGGTACCAAGCAAACCCCATGGAATCCCACATGAAGGTTGTGAAGAGGATCATTAGATATGTGAGTGGCACTAGTAACATGGGACTATGGTATTCAAAGGACACAAATAGCACACTAGTTGGATATAGTGATGCTGATTGGGCTGGTGACTGTGTTGATAGGAAAAGCACTTGTGGTTGTTGTATCTACATGGGTAACAATCTTTTTTCTTGGCATAGTAAAAAAATAAAAGTGCATTTCCCAATCCACTGCTGAATCTGAGTACATAGCTACTGGTAGCTATTGTACACAACTCCTATGGCTTAAAAAGATGCTAGATGATTATGTGCTTGAGATAAATACACTGGTAATTTTTTTGTGATAACACAAGTGGGATCAACATTTCAAAAAATCTGGTACAACACTCACTCACAAAACACATAAGCATTAAACACCATTTTATTAAGAGATTTAGTTGAGAAGGAGATAGTGAAATTAGAGTATATATCCACTGAAAAACATATTGATGACATTTTCACAAAAGCACTAGACTTTGAGAGGTTTTCTTCACTTAGAAAATCTCTTGGACTTTGCATTCCTTGAAAATCTGTGTGTGACGTTACTCCGAGTGTTACTACACTTGAAGCAACACTACTGTATTCTTATCATTTTATGTCATAATTGAGTAGTTCTATAACTTATATTGTTTTTGCTAACCATATTCTGATGTGATGTGATCTCAAAGGTTTTGTACTGGACATACACAACAAAAGCACAAGTTCTAAAAAATCAAAGGTCTAAACATGCTGAGTAACTAAGCACACGGGACTCACAATCACGAAGTGTTCTTTTCAAAAGGTTGTTTAGTTTCAAAAAAGAAAAGAAGAACACTCTTGAATGATCGTTGAGTAACTAGGCACACGGGGCTGACAACCACGATGTGTTCTCTTCAAAAGGTGATTAAATTCTTGAGAATAAAAAGTGCATGAAAAATCCAATAAGGATAAAGTGTACGTGTGCCTACATTATAAACCGTAATTGATCTAAATCTCAGAATATTTTTAGCATTTACATAATGAATTATTTAATTGTTTTAATTATGATAATATTGTGATAATTATATGGTATTAAATTATTTATTTATTTAACTAATGTGTCGGTTATTTTTTTAAAATTCCAATAACTACTCCACTTTCACCGACTTTCTACACTAACACATCATGGGTAGTTATTTAGATAATGGTGGATATTTTTCTCTTAATTAACTGCATCCTAATCTTCGAAAATTTTCTTATAAATTGGAGTATTTTATTATGTGTTACTAATGTGATTATGTGTCGTTTCTTCCCTCACTTGTGTTCGTGCATTAAAATTCTTTAAAAAAAATCAAAAGTTACTTTTTGTCTCACGCATATCAATGAAGCATAAAAGGTCATCCATTCCATCTTCCTCACATACTCTTCCACATCAAACCACTGAAACACACTTGACCTCTGAAACTAAAAACCTCCTCATCACTCTCGCTACTATGGCTGAAAATGTGACTGGCGATACTGCTCCCAATGTCCCTACCGATGCCACAGCAGCAGCGTCTGCTCCTCCGATTGCATCCGCCATGGCACTGCCGACGACACTGAGTTTACAGACACCATTGCCCGTTCAAGTTGTTCTTCCAGCTGGTACATCTGATTCTCAAATGGAAATCCTAGTTTCACAATTAGATGATGTTCTTGTATATAGGATGGAAGAAAATGTTGAATCCCCTGATGCTAGTACTGTTCATGCAAGCCCTAATAATCCTATTGCTACTGAAAATGTTGAACCTAGATCTGATAATGTGTCTGCTACCCCAGTACAAGTCCCATTTTCTCAATCACCTACTCACCCTTCATCACACATATCATCCCTATCCTCATCACCACATGTGTCCATACTGTCCAAGGTCACAAAAGCCACAGGGAAAAGGAAAACTGCACCAACTCGTAGATCAAATAGGAATTTGAAAAAGACAGGTTTTGGTGATTCAAGCTCAAGGAAGAAAGACAGTACTTCTATCATCATTTCTGACACTGAAGAAGAGGCAGCTCATATCCCTGTGCCAATGGAGGTTGACGAACCTTCCATTTCTGAGGACAACGTGACTATTGTTGAGATGTGCAAAGGACTGAAAAAGAGGAGAAAATTCAAAGTTGTTGCTCCCAGTGTTGCCACCCCTGAGGCAACACCTGCTGCTGTTCCAGAACAGGTTGATCCAGAACCTGATCATAGTTCTTCATCATCCTCTGATGAAGAAACTGAAGATGACCCTGAAGCTGAGGAAACTGGTGAACAGGATGATGATGATGATGAACAAGCCACAGAAGCTGATGAACAAAGTAATGATGATGAAGAGGAATCTGATGGTGATGATGAAGAGAATTCTGAATCTGGTAGTGATGAATCTGACTACGATGTGGAGAACTATGGCACTAATAACTTCTACTTCATTGACTCCAAGAGCCGATACAAGAAGTTTACCAAAAAGGATGTGATACATGAGAGAAGGATGAACAACAATGACCTTGAAGCATCCAATTTGATTCCCTTCTTTTAGGAAAGGAGGCTGCTGCATACACTGAGGTACTCTAGTTCATTTTGTAGTACATAGATTTGTAAATTCGATGCCCATATATGTTCTACAATGATGAAGAGTACTAGTCCAAAGTATGGTAGAGTGTTCTTTAGAGGATCCATTTATGATATTTCTCCTGCCACAATTAATGAGTTTCTTGGAAGTGTTAATGCTGATAATGTTGTTGAGGAGACTGGCATGGATGAGATTACTAGCTCTATTACTGGTGGTTATCTGACAAAGTGGCCCAAGAAGTTGTTCACACCAAGCTTAACTAGCTTGCACTCAATTCTTCATAAGTTGTGCGTCTACAACTGGATGTCTTCCTCCAATACCACAAGAGTCACTACTGAACATGCTTGCCTGATCCAAAATCGGTAAGAATCTGCCCTTTAATCTTGGTGAGGTTATCTATGCAAACATGGTTAGGTTTGGTGGTAGAGTGTCCAAGATTGGAAAGCTGCCATATCCTGCTTTGACTCACGGGCTGTTGATGAATCAAGGAGCTACAAGGACTGGTGGAGATCATTTGTCCACTCACCCACAGATTCTTAGTATTGCTAAGCCTCTGCTAGAAGGAAATCGTGTGATTGATCTGCCTTACAACCCTCCTGCTACTGCATCTGCTTCTGTCCCTGTCACTGAAAAACCGAATGTTGCCCCTACGATTGGCAACACTCCTGCTCGCACTGCACATACTTCCACATCTGGTAAGGTAGTATCTATTACTGTTCATTACAGGTACATTGAAGAACAGGTTGCTGCTCTTGCCAAGCAAGCCTCACAACTCAGACTCCAAGCCACTTCTCTTAACAGACAGCCTGATATTCTTGCAGAAAGGAGCATATTCTGGAAATCTCTCCTATCCACATCCACAGGGGGAGATGTACCAACTGATGCACCAACAAATGAACTTGCTGCTGTTGAAAACTCTGGATCTGGAAATGTTGTGATTGAGGATATAACTGATGAGGTTAATGCTGCTGCTACTGGTAATAATACCCTTGATGTTGCCATCCCTGAGGCAACACCTGCAGAACCTGTCAATGCAGATGCTACTAATGCTGCTACTTAGGAGGAGTTCTTAATGTTAGGTGGAGATTGCTGCTGCTGCTGGAGTTAACTGATTAACTATGCCCTGATCACAAACTCTGATCCCACTAACATTGCTAACTATTTAATGTTGATGTAACCTGAATACTGTTACTTATTCTGCCCTTCTGCATCTGATATTGTTCCTTCTGTTTTGATGTTGAACTGATAGCTTTTAGGATGTCTTTCCCACTGTTATTCATGATGAATTTTATTGTGCTTTTATCATACTCTGTTTAAATATGCATCAAGTTCTTATCTGTAATTACATTGCTTCAAACTAACAACTGTTGTGCCTTTGTCATACTCTGATTTTCTGTGCATTAGGTTGAGTGTTTGCGGATAGGTATGATTGGGGGAGATTGTTGATGTGAGTGTTGAGACCAGTGCTAATCACATCTGGAATCACACCCATCCTCCAGGATATCCTCCAGGATTTTTGTTCTAATGACTAACTTTTTAGTGTTGTTCGAATTGTCTTTGCTATCATTTCATGTCAACGTCCTTCAGGAAACATGTTCCAGTGATTAATTGCTTAGTATTGCTTCAATGGTTGTCCTTGGTGCTGTCCCTGGTCAATGACGGTCAACGGCGATTATTCTCTTGTCCCAGAATATTCATGATACACCTGGAAGGATCTGGAACATCTGGAAGGACCTTGAATCAAAGGAACCAAGAGTTAAAGAAAGGAAGTTACATGGAAGTTACCTCAACTCCTACAAAAGTGGATCTCAACCTCTCTCCATGATTTCCACTTTGTTGATTGACGGATTCACATTCCACATCTATAAATAGATGATCAAGATGTCCAGAAACTAAGAGAGAGACCCCACACTACATACTAAAGCATGGCGCATTTATGGGAACCTATTTTACGGTTTTAGTGTAGTATTTCCACATGTGTTATTCACATTCTGTACAACACTGTGTATAGTATTATCCCATACGTTTTGCTAAGTTGTTCACAGGTAGTGGAAGTTTGTGCTTGAAGTAGGCTTAGACTTAACAATCTAGGTTTGCCATTTGGGAACTTGTTTGGATATTTTATCCGATTTTATGTTTGAGATTTGGAAGGAATGTTTTCAAGTCTCGAATTTGTTTTTGTAATCACTTTTTCCAAATTAGTGATATTTCAGCCTTGAGGCCGCCACAAATAATTTAGTCTGTGGAAAGATTGAGTTAATCCTTGTGTTCAAAGTCTTCCGTTGTTTACTTATTCTCTCTACATTATACTGAACACATTAAGTGTTGTCTTGAGTGTCAACCACACTTCGTACAATACTTCAACTCAACGGTACCACAACACCCTATCAAGATAAAAATGGGAAAAATGAAATGGGCTTTTCTTTTTAAAAAAAAAACTTTTATCCTAATTTGTAAATAATACACAAATAAGATAAAAAGAAACTAATTTTAATAAAAAAAAATATGGAGAACACCAACCACCTTGTGAGTAAAGAAATAAAAGTCTAACACATTGTGACTTGAAAAAGTGGGGATGGGTAACAGTAACCAAGTGAAGATTTTTTTTTAATTAAAAAAAAAAATTCATACCAATGTAAACAATTAAGACTTAGAGCAATATCCGAGACATGTACAAAGATATTCAAGAACGCAATATGAATAAAAGGGAAAAGGAAAATAAACTCATAGTAACTAATAATACTCCTTGATACAATTTAAACCACATGAAAAAATAATCACAATTCTCAATCAAACATATAGAAAATAAGATAAGGTAGTCTCTCACGGAATAATATCCCTCAACAGTCATGTGTATAGGATTGATACATCTATCACTCAACTCAATTCCTAATGAATATATCTTCCATAAGCTTGCATCTTTTCTAATTATCAGTCATTTAGAGCACATACTTGACAAAAATTAAAAGGTCTTATAAAGGGTTGTAATGGGACTTTGGTTAAAGGTGAGAATATTTTTTGAAGAGTAGCTAAAAAAAATATGATCCAAATAAAGTCATGAAGCATCAATATAGACACTTTTTACTGCACTTGAATGTTGTCTTCAATGTCCCCACATAGGAGACTACGTCCAATCCAAAAATAAATGGAATCACCACGTCTTCCAATTTTTTTGAGTCTATAGAATACTCATTCACCACATTTCAACACTTCTTTTCATAAAATGATTCAATCCCTTTTTTTTATCCTCTTTTTTTATTCTTTTTTTAAAGGATTTTTTCAATATACCATCAAATATACATGCATCCCTTTTTTTCTCACAATATTTTTCAACAAATATTTTACTTAATGCTCTAAATGTACCAGTTTGGTAAAGACATGACATTTGAATATAGAGCTCAATATTTGGAAAAAAAAAATATTATTTAGGCTCAAAGTGAAAACTAGGGATATTAAAAATGTTAGGTGGGAAAACAATATGGATAAAGTGGCTTATAACAAAAAATTACCCATATCATTATAATGTTAGTGTGCACAATACAGTTTAAAAAGAATCAAGCAAATTCTAGAGATACTAAACAAAGAAAGAGAAAACACTCAAGAAAGAACAATATGACTGTTAAACGTGAACATTTTAAAAAGGCTCAAATTTCACGGGTGTTATAGACTACCACACTTATCAACTATATAAATGATATTGAAATCAAGATAAAATTTTCACAGGCAGTAGATGAATCAATCATATTATCAGAAACTACAGTCAAATGAAAATGTTGCTTAGAATGTAATCACAAGAGGGGCAACATTTGCTACAGGCAGCAAAATCAAACAAGGCATAGGCCGAGAGATTTCTTCAAACTTGAGAATCTCTCATTATCTAGTGTTTTTGTAAAGACATCTGCAAGTTGATGTAGAGTATCAACATGCTCAATTTTAATCAACTGTTTTTCAACCAAATCTCTCAAAAAATGTTGATGAATATCAATGTGTTTTGTACGTGAATGTTGAACAGGATTTTTTTGGAAATAATAATAGCACTCAAATTATCACAGTACATAATCAACGTATTGTTTTTAAGACCATAATCATCTAGCATATTTTGAAACCAAAATAATTGTGAACAACAACTTCCAGCTGCCACATATTCTGATTCAGCAGTCGAAAGTGATACACAATTATGATTCTTACTATACCATGAGACGAAATTGTTACCTAAATAAACACAACCTCCATTAGTACTTTTACGATCATACAAATGCACAAGCTGAAAAACAGTGAGATGTACCTGAATGTTGCCCGTCATGTTGGACAACATTATGTGGAACAAGAGTATATTTACCTTTAAGACAGTCTTCACACAACACCTTGCCTTTTTTATCAAGTTTAGGAAGTCTCTTTACCTCATCAAAAATTTTCAATTTTTCTAGGTTGCGATAGTAAACATGTCCCAACTATTGGTGCCACAAAGTTGTATCATCCACTCGCACTTTATTGCACATCTCTTGTTCACCAACAAGGTAGCAATTATCACTTTTCTTTTTTCCTGTCAGGACATAAGTGGTATGATTATAAAAAACATTCGATGAATTTTTGTTAAACTTGACCTCCAAATCATTATCGCATAGTTGGGTTATGCTAATTAAATTTGTCATAAGACCATCAACATGCAAAACATTCCTTAATGAAGGAAATCCAGGAACGTCCAATGTTCCTTTACCAACAATCATTCCTTTGGAGCCACCGCCACAAGTTACAATTCCACCACGAACGAATTCGTAGTTTTTTAAAACTTCTTTGGTGTCTATCCTGTGACGTGAACACCCACTATCAAAGTACCAAGAACGTGCAATGTTAGTCTTTAAGGCAGTGTAAATTACATTGCATTTTACATCATATTTAGGCATCCTAATTTCTTATAGACAATTTTCTTTTTCTGGGTTGAGATGTTGCCGTCGATGTTAGGCAACATCTGTTCCCTGAACAGATTTTGAAGTTTAAAACAAAAAGGTTTGATATGTCTAGGTGCAAAACAATAGTGACACACATATTTTCGTTTCCTAGACTTATTCAGTGGCTTAACAGCTTCATTACTTTTTTCTTTAACAAAAACAATTTCATCCTTATTTCCAAAAATATTTGAACAAGTATTGTCTAAAGAATTTTGAAATCCAAGACTTAATGTATTAGACTTACCCAAGTTAAGTACCTCATTTAATTTTGAAGTGCCAGTGTTGAGTTTGGTAAAAGTAGCCTCAGCAAGATCAAGCTCGGACCGTACTTTACTCAATTCAACATCTTTTTGGTAAGCAGTACTTTTGACCTTCTAACGGAACTCCTTAACTCTTCATTTTCACTAGACATCTTTTTACCTTCAAAGCTTGTTTCTTCCATTCCTTTAGTAAAGCTTTATAGAGACCTTGCAGCTCCATGATGATTGAATATTTGTCCATTTCACCCTTCTCTTGAAACTCTGCATCATTAATAGACCCAAGAAAACAATTTAAATTAAAAAAATCGAAACAGTTAAACCTGATGAATGTTGACAACAATGTGATCACACCGGGGTCAACATCATCACAATCGGACAGAGATGGCAGATTTAGTGTAGCCAACATCATCTTTTGGCTAGATTCTTGATTTTCTCCTATACATCCTCCTCATCATCACTGAGAGACACCCACAAATTCTTACCATATTTTCTCAAGGTATTTGCGCATTCATTCGCGTAGTGACCCCAACCTGAACATGCATGACATTGGATAGACTCGAGGTGCTTGGGATCAAATTTATTTCGATCAGAAGCAGTCCTTCTCAATGTATTTTCCTTTTTATTTTGAGGAAAGATTCGTTTTGGCATTTGACCAGCAATATTAGTTTGTTTCTCTTTAGACTTGAATTGCACATTCTCTTTGTTAAACTTTATCACCATTTTTATTTCGATTAGAAGCAGTCCTTCTCAATGTATTTTCCTTTATATTTTGAGGAAAGATTAGTTTTGGCATTTGACCATCAACATTAGTTTGTTTCTCTCTAAACTTGAATTACACATTCTCTCTATTAAACTTTCTCACCATTGAATTGTATTTCCGAGTGATCAAAGAAACATCAGTTCCTTCACTAATTTCTTCAAAAGTTTCATCCTTATCATCGGTTCTATCCTCTGAGGATTGAACTTGAAAAACTACATTCTTGCCTTTGTAAGATTCTCTCTTATTAGAGAGATTCATTTAAAAAGTCTTAAGGATACTCATCAAAGTGTTTAGATCCATGGTAGCAAGATTATGAGCTTCTTCAATAGAGGAAACTTTTATATTAATTTTTTCAAGAAGAGAACGAAGAGCTTTAAAAACAAGTTGTTTGTTGGTCACTGGTTCACCAAGCAATTGACATTCATTTGATATATCAATAAATTTTTCAAAATAAGATGAAATATCATCATTTTTTTCCATTCTCAAATGTTCAAATTTACTCATGAGCATACGAAGCTTCGTTTTTCGGACACTTGCATTACCCTCACAATGATTTTGAAGGGTATCGCATACATCTTTAGTTGTTGGACAATTTTGAATAAGCTTAAACCTATGCATGTCCACCCAAGTAAAGATAGCATTTAGTGTCTTTTCATTGAAATTAGACAACGCGATTTCCTTTTGTGTCCATACAGATTCAAGCTTAGGAGTTACATCGCCATCTTCATCTGGTGGACTCTTAGGAACTACATAACTATTGACAATTGATCTCCATGCACGAACATCAATTGATTTGATGTGCAAACGCATTCGGATCTTCCAATACACATAGTTAGAACCATCTAGAGTAGGAAGCTTAACCAAAATAGGATTAACGTGATCCATAACAAGACAACCAGGACTAAACACTTATTGAATTAAGTGCAGGCTCTTATACCAATTGAAAGTGTCTATGCTATGGAAAACTTAAAATAAAATCGACAGAAACTGGATGTGTGGTGTAACGTGATCACACCACGTCCAATGTCAGATAAAAACGCAGCAGAAAAAATAAAACAAACAGCAGATAAAATTTCACAAGTTATATGAAATAACTTGTGAATGCCTCAGGGCAAAACTTATTCACTATTTGAATGTGAATTACAATGAGTCCTTTCAAACTAACGAAATTTAACTTAAGGACATTAAAACAAACTGAGTTACAAAAGAAGAACTAAGAATGAATTTCTCTAAATTGTGATAAAAAAAACTCAGTTAAACAACAAGTATAACTTCGCTCTCTATAAATCTCGGTTCTCTCGGTTGTATCTGCTCTTCAATAATCTCACTGGCTCTTTTATAGACTCACAAAATATCTCACGTTCATGTCACGTTCTCAACTTTCACGCTTTAAGTAATGTTCTCCACTTTTCCATGTTTTGATCGTGTAACTTAAGAATGGGAATAATGACCAAGTCCACTTCTTTTAACTCCTCCTAAAATATCGAACAAAAAATATCCTATTTAAAAAACAAGACTTAGTCAATTCTTTTCTTCTGCAAAAAATAATTCAAAATAAAAATATCCTAATCTTAATTAGTTAAATGTGAATATAGGCAAAATAATATAATAAAACTTTCTTCAATGATCTCATTGGCTCTTTTATACACTCACATATTATCTCACGTTCATGCCACGTTCTCAACTTTCACACTTCGAGTAATGTTCTCCACTTTTCCATGTTTTGATCGTGTAACTTAAGAATAGGAATAATGACCAAGTTCACTTCTTTTAACTCCTCCTAAAATATCTAACAAAAAATATCCTATTTAAAAAACAAGACTTAGTCAATTCTTTTCTTCTACAAAAAATAATTCAAAATAAAACTATCCTAATCTTAATTAGTTAAATGTGAATATAGGCAAAATAATATAATAAAACTTTCTTCAATGATCTCATTGGCTCTTTTATTGACTCACATAATATCTCACGTTCATGCCACGTTCTTAACTTTCACACTTCAAGTAATGTTCTCCACTTTTCCACGTTTTGAACGTGTAACTTAAAAGTAGGAATAATGACCAAGTCCCCTTCTTTTAACTCTTCCTAAAATATCTAACAAAAAATATCCTATTTTAAAAAACAAGACTTAGACAATTCTTTTCTCCTTGAGAAAGTAATTCAAAATAAAAATGTCCTAGTTTTAATTAGTTAAATGTGAATAAAGGTAAAATAATAAAATAAAACTTTCTTCAATGATCTCATCGGCTCTTTTATAGACTCACAAAATATCTCACGTTCATGCCACGTTCTCAACTTTCACACTTCGAGTAATGTTCTACACTTCTCCATGTTTTGATGGTGTAACTTAAGAATAAGAATAATGATCAAGTCCACTTCTTTTAACTCCTCCTAAAATATCTAACAAAAAATATTCTATTTAAAAAATAAGACTTGGTCAATTCTTTTCTCCTACAAAAAATAATTTAAAATAAATATTATAATTTTAATTAGTTAAATGTGAATAAATGCAAAATAATAAAATAAAACCTTCTTTTGTATCAGTTTTCTTTTCGCCACTGATCAGCTTTGACTCATCTCATATGAAACAAAACCAAAGTTCAAACAGGAATAGGAAGTGGATTTAGAATGTTTTGGAGTACTAGGTACAAGATTTTTTTTTTGTTTTTTAACTTCTCCAAAACTATACGACGAGAATAATTAAGTGATAGAAGTTGGACCACATCTTGAAAAAGATCTATACATAGTAAAGTATTTTTTTTTTAGAAATATTTTAATGCAACTTGTCCCACTAATACATAAATTAGCCCTTATATGTTACTAAGATCATATCTTTTATCTCATAAGATCTTCTTTAATGAAATCTTGAACAAAATCATAAGTGCACGATGATTACAATCTTTAACAAGATCATAAGTGTTCGTACGATGATTTTGGTATTGATGCAAGAAAAAGTAGGTGGCGCTGGTATTGATACAAGAAAAAGTAGGTGGCGCGTTGTGATAATATAGCGTTATTCTCTGGAGCAAAAAGACGAATAAAATTAGGAGAAACATTAAAACGAGGGTAAAAAATTTTATGAGATCATCTCATTTTATAATTTTCCATAAGACTATCTTCAATTTTCAATATAAATGCTATAATTTTTATAATTTTTGCAAGGGTAAAATATTGTATGAAATCGTCTCACTATGAAATCACAGAGATTGTTTTCTATCTTCAACAGATTTTTCATCACTTTTTGATATAAAGCTGTGTCATTTATAGATTTTTGGTCTAAACTTATACATTTGAAATATATATATTTTGGAAAAGTAGTACTCCCTCCATCACCTTGTGGATTTCACATGTTTCGTTTCGAGTATAACTTATTCAACATTTGGTGATTTATTAAGACTGGAAAGAAGTTATTATATATCCTAAAACTCTGGTTTTAGTATCTATTTGATCAGTCATAGTGCCAATAGTATGGCTCATATTCTTCCTAGTGCTTTTTGTTAGTTTTGAAAATTCTCATTGTTTGATTGAGTTTCTAAACTTTGTGCATGATTTTCTTCATTTTCTGTCATTCGTGCAATTTTTTTTTTTTTGGCTTAATTCAAAAAGAAATACAAATATAAGAAATATTGATCGTTTACAATAGTTCAAGACTCGATCCAATAAAAAGAGTTTGAGAAAGATTCCAGCACCTTAGAAAAACTATTAGTCAAATCACTTTCATGTGTAAAATGACATTTCTATTATTTTTTGCATGTCTTGATATAAATAATGTGGTAATTTTCGTCAACACACCTTCTCACTATACAGTCGATGCTTCATGTTGTCAAATTTTGAAAAACTTGCCCCAGAATTTTGACTTTACAAGACAAACACAAGAAAAAGAAGAAAAAAATTATAAATTGGTTCAATAAATTCACACAAGTTATAAAATGATTTATGTAAAAAAAAAACATTTCCGTGCAAAGATAAATAACACTTCTATGCAAATTTTTATGAACCAATTTATAAATATAGTGATTTTTTTTGAAGCAATACGCAAAGCACCCGAAAAAGAAATAAAGAATCAACGTGGAGGAGAAAATAGAGGCTCTCAACTAGGGTTGCAGACTTAAATAGTCATTCTGCTCCTCCATTAAATTCTGGCCCACCCGATAAAGTCTTACAACTTATAACCAGACTAGGCAAATCATCCTCCCATTTACTGTTTTTAATACCAGTTTCTATCTATTTGTCCGATAATTATTACTTTAGGGACAACACTCCATAAAATTGGAGTTGCATATATAGTCTCATTATATATAATACTCCCTCTGTTCCAAGATAAACTTCACACTTTCCTTATATAGACGTCCCAATTCTTTCTTTACACCAAAAAAAAGGAAACAACTCACACTTATAAAAGTCAATAAAATATATTTTTTTATATTTTATTATTTAACTTCACACTCACGTACTTCACTTTTTTTTAATATGCGTGAAACTCTACCTATGAAGAAAATATTGGGACGGAGGGAGTAACTTCTTTTAATAGATTTATTTTCAATACGTATTATTGATATAGTGATATAATCAAACAGTCAGTATAATTTAACAAATAAATAAAAATTAATAATTAAGTGTTACATTTTTTTTAAATTAATTAAAGGAGTCTATCTCCATAGCTTTTGTTAGAACTAATTTTTTTTTAAAATAAAATAAATCAAACAGTAGAAAAAAGATAAAATGGTTTAAAAATAATACTAATTACAAATTGGTTCTATGTAAATAAAAATATATGCTTATATACAAAAGAAATTATGTGTCTGTACAAATATTTTGAACCAATTTGTAAGAATGGTTACATTTTTGAACCAATACATAAATACCCCTAAAAAAAAATACATGAATCAAGTGTAAATCATTTTTAAAATTTAATTCAAGCTTAAGTTCTGTGGATATTTTTCAATCTGTAAAACGTAGGATTGATATATTAGTTTTAAAAGCAACACTTGCATAGAAATTTCTAACGTAGAATAAATATGTGTTTTTAATTTAATCATTATATCTTTAAATATATGTATATTGATTCATGTAAATTACACATTTTTTACTATTTTATATGTATTATTATATGAAAATATAATTATTTCTATAACAATAAATAAATATTTATGAAATAATAATATTTCTTCTTATACTAACACACATTTTATTCTTATATTATATAAAAAATTATTTATTCTATAAGAATAAATGAATATATGTAAAAAGAATAATATTTTATATAATAGTAATATATATTTGTTCTAACTGTAACATACATTTGCTCCTTATTTTGTGTTACTATATGGACAAACATATGTTACTGTAAGGACAAAAGGAGTTCTTATAAGAATAAATATGTGTTTCTTATTTATTCATCGTCTATAGATTTATTGACTCATGTAGTAATGCATTTTCTACTATTGGTATATGTGTTATTATATGAAAAAGTAATTATTTCTATAAAAATAAATAATATATTTTTGAAAAACACACATTTTACTCTTTATATTATATAAAAATATTTTCTCTATAAAAATAAATAAATATATGTAAAAAGAATAACATTTTATATGATAGTAACATACATTTGGTCTAATTATAACACACATTTGCTCCTTATTTTGTGTTACTATATAGACAAATATGTGTCACTATATGGGGAAATGCATGTTACTGTAAGGATAAAATATAATTTTATAACAACATTTAGTTTGGATAGTAACACACATTTTGTTTTATAATAACATGCATTTGGACATATAGTAATACAAAATTAAGAACAAATTTTACATCTTAAATAATATTTCTTAAATAAATAAACTTTAAAAAAGCATATTATACTAGAAGGGAGAATAAGCAAGTCAGACGCATTTGCATGAAAATAGACAAATAAGCAAGTAGGCGCATACCCACGAGAATAGCCTAGGATGGCATTCGCGTCAATTTATTTTCTTTTTAGTTTACGCAAATACTTCCGTGCACCCGAGCGCATGGTATACACTTGGATTTTACTTTAATTTTAAATTTAATATTTTTTTTTAGAAACACACACTACACACCGCACTGTGTATTTTTTGGTATATCAAGTTGTTTTTAGGATATTACAAACATTTATTCTTTGGGTATTAAGGAGTTATTCTTGGAGTATAATTAAATTGTTCTTAGGGTATTAATAATTATTCTTGAGGTATTCTATTGGGTGACAGATTTACTACCACACATTTTCAAGATAAAGAGTTGAAGAGCTATGAAAAAAACTTATACACGACAACTCAAAAGGTTAGTCCAACATTGTCCGACGTCATATATAAAGGTTAAGATGTATATCTCTAAAAGTAAGCTCATTTCCTCTACAAAATATATCAAAGCATACCTCTACACAACTATGTACAACTATATATCATCACTAAGGCATCATGCCATTGCTACTTACCCTCTCGAGGCGAAGACAAAGCGAACGTTCCCAACGACTCGTGCATACATTTCGAGCTGCTCAATATACAATTCAAATTAGCTTTGAATAATATAAATTTTGTCTAAGATTTTGATGACAATTTGTCAATGAATAACTCAACTCTTCTCTTAATTGCAATCGAGTCTCAAGGAAAACTCTCTATGGAGAATGATAAATTTGAAAATTTGATATTAATAATCACATTTTCAATTTATTCGTTGAAAATGTGATATTAATAATCAATTTTTGTGCTTCTTTCCGGTTGCCGTGGTCAAATAATTAACGCATATATAATAATATATAAAATTTCTCTAAAAAAAATATTGGTTATAATACCCAAAGAACAAATTATGATACCCCAAGAACAATTCACAATACCCCAAGAACAACTCTATAAAAAAAATACCTCAATAACAACATAAAATATACCAAAAAACAACTTACAATACTCCAAGAACAAGTCACAATACCCCAAGAATAAGTGTAAGTAAATACCCCAAGACCAACTTACAATACCCCAATAATAAGGTTTAAGTAAATACCCCCAAGAACAAATAACAATACCCGAAAAACAAATTAGAATACCCCAAGAACAAATATAAGTAAATACCCCAAGAATTATTTATAATACCCCAAGACCAACTCACAATACTCCAAGAACAATTCTCAATACCTCAAGAACAAACCACAATACCCCAAGAACAAATATAAGTAAATACCCCAAGAATAATTTATAATACCCCAAGACCAACTCACAATACCCCAAAAAAAAAAAAAAAAATTAAACTAAAAAGAAGATCCAAATAATTCATGGGAATATTAAGCAAATGTTCTATGGGTATTATAAATTGTTTTTTGAGTATTATAAGATGTTATTTGGGTATTATAAATCGTTTTTTGAGTATTGCTCGATTTATTTATTAAATTTTAATTTATAAATTATTCTTTGGAGATTATAAATTATTATTTAAGTATTATATATTGTTCTTTGAATATTATAATTTGTTCTTTATATATTATAAATTATTTTTTGGGTTTATTCATTTATCAATTATTCATTGAGTATTATAAATTTTTCATTGAGTATTATTAGTTGTTTTTTAGGTATATTAAATTATTTTTTGAGTATTACTCATTTATTAATTATTTATTTATAAATTATTCATTCAATATTATAAATTATTTTTTGGTATTAAGCATTGTTTAGGTTGATTGCATTAAGCATGTGTCTTTTTTCAAAGTTGTCATTTGATTGTGTCATTGCATCTATTCAGTAATGTGATAGTCAAAAATGAAGTTTTAATGAACAAATATTCAGTATTGTGATAGCATGTGTCTTTTGTCAACTGCTGAACATGTTACTCAAGGAATTGATGCTTCAAATCTCACCGTCATCGTAATTGGTTAGCTTTCATGAGTATTTACGTAAGTACATGATATTTATGAAATTTTTGAAAAAAATGAAATTGAATTGAAAATAGTCAAAAATTAAGGGTGCATCATACCATGCACCCTTGTGCACAGGAGATGCACTCTTTAGTTTATTTTTAGAAATTTTTACTCTAGAAATTTTTATAAAAGTTTTTATCTAATTTTAATATTTTGTAAATGAATGCCTTCAATTATTATACTCCATATGTCCCAAGATAAACTTCACACTTTTCTTATATGGACGTCCCAACTCTTTCTTCATACCCCAAAAAAAGAAACAACTTACACTCACAAAAGTCAATAAAGTATACTTTTTTATATTTTATTATTTAACTTCACACTCACATACTTCACTTTTTCTTAATATGCGTGAAAGTCCACCTATGAAGAAAATGTTGGGACGGAGGGAGTATTTGTTTTTTTTTTTTGTTTCTAAACGTTAGGGGGCCGTGCACTCTCGCACTCCTGGACAACATTATTTTACTGGATTAGCTGGCATGGACAAGAGGAGCCCATATAATGGAGGCCCAATTAAAATTTATATGCCTAACAAAAAAGAATTTTTTATTGGTCTTACTGGATTTGTGAATGAGTTTATGCTTTTTTCCTTGGGATCCGGATATTTCCTCCCATTATTAAGTACTTCACCCCCTTTCAATTCACCTTCTTAATAGATTATTTCACCCCCATAATTTTTCACAACTATCCAAACTCTTAAATACAAGTTATAACTTCACCCCCTTCTTATTTCCCAAAAACCTCAACCTTCAATCTCTGCCTTTTCCGCCTCACCTGGATACGCACCGGCGTCGATAATTGCTGGAAACGCGACGGCGTCTGCGTCGCTACCGCTTGGAATCGCGACGGCGCTTTTGCTGCTTACATCTGGAAACACGACGGTGCTTACTTCAGCCTCGAATCGTGACAGAGCTTGCGTCGCTTCCGCCTGGAAACGAGACGGCGCCTGCGTCGCCACCGCCTGGAATTGCAACTGTCCCAGCGTCGATTATCTCCCCTTAATCGATCATATTTGTTGAAGGTAGTGAATAGGTTTTTGCGTTTAGGGTAAATTTTTGTTGTTTTTGTTCGGATCTGGTCTACCGAATGTTGGATGTTTGTTCAATTTTTTTTTTAACTTATGATGTTTGTTCGGTTGATATATGTCGAACAAAAATTATTCGAAATTTGTTTTCAAAAGAATAATGATCGTTCGGTTGCTGAGTGTCAAACATAGTTGAGTTGTTTGAATTTTTTTCCGAACATTACTGAAATGTTCATGAAAAAATTTTGAACACTGGTCCGGCGGATTCAGGGCAATTTCTGGTGGCTTATGGTGGTGTTGCAGACGGTAGGCGACGACAATTTCTTCTTTCCAGATGGTTTGCGGGAGTTGAGCGGCTGTGATTGCTATTTTATAACACAAAATATTAAATCTTTGCTATTTTTTTATCATCTATTTAGGATTTGAAAGGTTTGATTCGGTCAAAATATATGAACAAAAAGGGGGTGAACTGATATATATAAATAAACTAAATATATTAAAGGGTATTATTATCTTTTAATTTAATTTTAAAAATAAGAATTTAAGGAAAGGGTGAACTACTTAAATATGGGGTGGAAATATCCTGGTCCTTTTCCTTCTACTAGTTGTTTAGTACGTACGAAGCACGAGGCCTATCACTGTGCAAGTTTATTGTAAGTGATTGTTCTGAAATTGTTCATCAATTTTATTTGATTTGTCACTTCAAAGTTGATGAACGTACGTGAAAGTTTGATAAAGTAAAGAAGTTATAAGTATTTCTATTTTTTTATAATAAAATTTCCTTATATATAATTTTTTTATACTTATTATAGAACTCGAACACTAACAAAAAAATATGAATCTTCAAATTTCATGGAACTTCAGCTTTTACTTGGGATTTTTTACTTTTCCTCTTCTCATCTGTCTATTTTATGCGTCTTTCTGTTTCTCGTGATTTGTAATTAAACTTTGATCATTTTTTCTTTTCATCCCTAAATTTGTAGAATTCACTCCTTTCCCAAAGCGAGCTCCTATAGAAGAACTGATATTTAGGATTGCAACAAACGAATAAACCAAACTGCAAATGAACTCTAGTTGTCAGAAATCATAGTTTATTATAGCCAAAAATTCATATGGTGGTATTTTAATATTCATGTTAATTGCATCACTATATTAACAGCAACAAGAGGTAAATTATCAAATAAAAAAATAGATATTACTATTGCTTAACAATTATTCTGTCAAATTTTTTTAACAAAACAAACACTTTATAAACATGAAACAAGATTAAATTAAAATAGATGCAGACCCTTCACATAATTTGAAATTTTAGATACATTATGCATATATATTCCAACGAATTCAACTAATATAAATGCTCTGAACATGTACACAAATATGTAAATATACAATTTCAAGAATGAAGGAGTAATTATAAATTGGGGAGGACCTGCAAAAGATAGCATTTTGTAAAAGTTTGAAAGCCGTGAATTTGTACCTCCATCATCAAATGAAACTACATAGTTTGTCATCAAACATAAATATTGGTTTGCAATGGAGTTCTACAAATTTACATAGAAAATATTTCAAATTTTATTACTCGCACAATACTAACTCATTAGAACATAACATATCTCTCATTTTCTTTTTATAGATGCTCCATTAACATATAACAAAGAAAACAAATATACCATGCTGAAGCTATTTCACTTTATAAATAAATTTTAGTAAAAGTCTATTGCAAAATTTATCAAAAACATATATTTCATTTGCTACTACATTAGTTTTCAAACAAAACTTGATACTGGTACCTTTTAATGATAGAAGTTAGAAAGCTCGGTTCTGGGAGCTCTTCAACCCAATATCTTGCAAGCTGC
Source organism: Prunella vulgaris (assembly GCA_026898435.1). Classification (NCBI taxonomy): domain Eukaryota; kingdom Viridiplantae; phylum Streptophyta; class Magnoliopsida; order Lamiales; family Lamiaceae; genus Prunella; species Prunella vulgaris. Next base: position 610,310 of record JAPKLY010000254.1, on the reverse strand, counting down.
CAAAGCTGTTGCACTCTCTCTTTCCTCGGCAGCAAGTTCAACACCCCTAAACAATTAAAGAAACTGTTTCAAAATACCACAAAAACACCAAAAAGTCACTCTACTAAATTTGTACATATTCTTTTGATATCCAACTCCAATCAAAGATCACACATATTAAATGAAAAAAAGAATGGTGACAAGAAAAAAGGAGGAGAGCGAGAGATAGAAAAAGCAATTGAAAGTATCTTTTTCAAGCACGGATCCCTCCCTATAGAATACTGCTTGCAATAACTCTTTTTTTTTTACTTCAAATGCTCCCTTGCTTTCTTCTTCTCATTATCTCACAATTCTTTTCAGAGTAATATAGGGAGAAAGAGATAATAGATTCATCACAAAATGAACAAAGAAAACCAACAAAGATGGTAAGGAGTTATACATTTACACGTCATGTGAACATATACTGTATTAATTAATAGCAAATATATATAGATCCCATATGGATGATAGTTGACCAAAATACTCGAATATGTTCAAATATTTACTCATTTAAAAGATGTTGGAATTCAAGCATGGAGATAAAAATGAAGTAATCCAGAACAAGAATACCAAGTTAACACTTACAATTGGATTAAAATCATGATATTCTTTCATCCTTCAACATGCTCTACAGATTGATTGGGTAGTCTGTGCCAAAGGTACATTAGAAAAGATCGATCTGGTGGACAACTTTAAATGCTTAGTTCTACAGAACTCCTTATATAAAAGCTCAAACAGTGATGAGAAACTTAATACTCCCTCCATCCAAAAAAATTGGTCTACCTTAGCAATGCACGTTATTAAGAAAAAGCTGATGTTGATGTGTAAAAGTGAGTATATTAGTATAAAAAATATGTAATTATTAAAAAAACATTTGATGTAATGTGTAAAAGTGAGTATATATGTATAAAAAAATGAAAACTATGATTGAAAATTTTCCATTTTAAGTAAGTAGACTATTTATTGTGGATGGCTATTTAAGGCAACGTGGACCATTTATCATGGATGGAGGGAGTACATTGCAACGAAAAAGAACAAAAGGAGAGATACATGACTCGTGAAATTTATTATTTAATTTCTCTTACATGACTTATGAAACTTAAAGATATATCTCACCAAACCTCTACAATCTAAAGATGGAGCACCCGATTTGATATCTCCTCTTGATCTGCCATCTTGGATTCGCAACACACCTCGATCCAATATCACCTCTTGCTCTATCATCTTTGATTTGAACCACTAATTATCCCCGAAAACCTATTTAATTTCTCCAAAATTCTAAGGCTAGAAGAGAGAGGGAGAGGTGCAAGGATGTTCAATGCTAGCACTTAAAATTGACCAAAATAACAGCATTAGCATTCACACTTCGGTATAAAGAGGTTGATATAACTTTTGGTATTTAGCTTCAAGTGCTACTCTCTGTGAATTTTTTTTTTTTTTTTTTGCCTCCAATTCATCATGTTGAGTTTGTAAAAGTTGCAAGCTGTATAGTTTAACATAGAACTTACTCGACACTGATTTTAGAAAGCCCTCAAGCTATATAAAATAAATATCAAAGACCTTCAAGTTATCATACATGGATATACAACTTGAATCAAATAGTTCACCAGCATCTATTCCAAAGGATAAACCAATATGAATTGCAGTATTCACCAATGAGAAGAAAATTTATTGCAAAAGCATCTACTAAGGCCTCATTTAGTTTGTTAGATAAGCTAAAATAAAATAAATTATCTTATCTAATTTGATGTTTGGTTTAATGGACAAAGACCCAAGATTAATAAAAAAACCCAAAATTAAAATACAATTATCTTATGAATGGTAGATAATATTATCTTAGAGAAGATATATGATAATAATCAATTGTGGTTATCTTTACTAAAATACTCCTTTTATTTTGGAAAAGAGAACCATAATTCACTTTATTTTTGTTTATGATATAGAGGGCAAATTTGTCAATTGCATATTTTTTAATTACTAATCTTATAATCCAAACATTCAAAATGAAATTATTTGACATTACTAATTATATTAATCCATCATTCCAAATATAGTATTTAACTTACAAATAATAATCTCTAGATTATAATCTTGTCTAATATATCTTGAGTTATTTATCTTGTCTATTGAATCAAATGAGCGCTAAGAAAATAAATTACTATAAACTATTGCAGAGAACTATGTGTTTCATAGTGACCAAGTCATTGACTCATTTAAAGAAATCTATATTAAGACAGTAACAAAACTTCATCAAAACATAACTTTTAGACTTTTATCTCAAAGCCCAACCAGTCAAATAAGAAACTACTAATCACCTAAAGATTAAATTCGCTCAATATTAGATAGCCAATGCACAAGATAAAATTTTAAAGTCTTGCCCGAAAAGGAAAGGGTATAAAAGTTGAATTGGAGAAACATGCATGTATTTCCCTCACCACGTCAACACATTCTTCATGTTGATGGACAGATTCTCAAGCAAATCCGAGTGCTTTCCAGCAAGATAGTGAAGTGTATTCTGCAAACGACACAAAAATTACTCACACAAACACTTCTCAATATCCGTAGACACTGAATAACAAATTTACACAATAAAGAAACTTAAGAACTAACCTTTAAGCACATTGATAAGGTTGACCCTGTCTTTTGCGTTCAATGCTACATACGTAATACATGCAATTAATTAAAATTAAACTAAAAATTGATGCGTCTTAATAGTTCGATAATGAGAGATTTTCTCACTGGCATCCAGATCAGCAACGTTAAAGCCGTTCTTGTTGCTGCCCATTCTAATGAGGGGTGCCGACCAAAACTCTGAAAAGTATAGGCAAAAATCTCTAAAAGCCAAAAAAATGGTGTGCCTAATCATAAAATCCTTAAAACCCAAAATCTTCAAAACATCGAACACTGTCTTATCCATGAAACTTTTCATATTAAAGAGGTATGAGCATGACCGAAGATTAGAGAAAATGGAAACATGGTAGATTTTTGGGGTGGGGGATTGAAATAGAAGCGGAAGGGTTAAAAGAAACAAATCGTGGGATGAAAGAATTGAATGAAAATAATTCAGAAGCGTTTGAATAGAGAAGGTTATAATTGCATAAGAAAAATAATTAGAAGGGTAAATTTGTCAAGAAATATTTCTCATATATAAGCCACTTTTAGGGGCGCTTGTTTCAAATTCTTCAATGGTAATGGAAATGAAATTTCGTTTTCCTCCTTTACCCTTACATATGTTGAATGAGAGTCTATGTCCATGGTGGTTACATCATTAATGTTGTGCTCCAATTTTAGAAAAAATTGACAAAAAAAGATGTTGGTTGTGGTGTGGTATGGGGGATTGAGTGAGAAAGATGATTATAAGATGAGAATGAGGTAATCAAATGAGGGTGATGATTATCTTATTTAAGAGGAAAAACAATGCTATGTACCTCATTTGTTCTCATTACATAAAATAATTACTATGTGTATATCCCCATTCTTATTACCATTGATAAATTTCCATACCAAGCGGGCCCACTTAATATAGTACAGATGTACAGTCATCTGGATTTTTCAGAAAAATAATTAAAAATTGATAACTTAAAAATAAATTCACTGTCTAAATCCGCTTTTAAAATGAATTCACTAAAAAATGAGTATTTACAAAATGGTTCAAAAAAGTGATTATTTTTATAAATTAGTTCAAAATATTTACATATACACTTTTTTTTTTTTGCACAGAAGCATATTTTTTATTTGCACAGAACCAATTTGTAGTTGGTGTTAATTTTTTGGTTAGTAACCCATATATACAATAGATATCACTTTCTTCCATAAACCTACACCCAAAAACCCGTCTCTCCTATACCCACAAATAAAAAAAAATGTAAAAAACAATATGACAAGCTGCATAGTAGCTTCATAGGCTTTCATAGGCATGTAGGATTTGATATAGGGGTAGATTGCTTTTGTCCATAAGAAAAGAAATCTAAAATTCATTCAGCAATTTTCACGAAAAATGAGAAATCCTCTCTGTGCGGAGCTTTATCGGAGGTGGGGTGAGTTTCCGTCCATCGTCGCAAGAACGTAGTTTCTCTAAAATTTCTGCAAGATTCGATCTCTCCAAATTTCAAGTAATGGTTTTATGATTTTTCAACATTGAGTAGTGTGTTTAAGCTAGGGTTTGAGCTATTTTGAAGTACAAAGTGGACATTAGAGCTATGAATTGTTTAGATTTGTATATTTTGTTCAATTATATGAACTATTTATGATAAACCACTAATTTTTTAAGCTTAAAATGGTAAGAGCTCAAAAAATTCAAGAAAGTAGAGGAGTTATATGATGATGTTGAAAGTTATTCGAGTTCAAGTGAGAGTTATCGACAAAAATGGGGGAAACGGTTGGTGCGTGGGAGTGAACATCACCTGGGCATCAGAGGTTTGGTTTTGTTGTGCTTACCCGGATATCATGATTCAATCTTTATTGTGATTCCATCTTTTATAGTGTAGAAAATTATTGTATATCATCCTAATAATTTTTTCTTGTGATACAAGGATCTTTAAGCTCCAAAGGACGTTTTAAGAACGATGGACAGAAAAAAAGGTTCGTTCTATATATGTAAGTTAGCAGTATGGTTTGTCTATATATGGTTACGAAGATCTTTAAGCTCCTTGTGATACTGTTTCAGGAAAACATGTTTTAAAATATGTGTACACATCCTCCGAATCAGGTAACATTCCATAAGTTTATGATAACTAGAATTTTGTGAGACTTTTATACAAGTTTTCCTAATTTAGATGGATTTTATGTTTTGTATCCCCTGTTTTAGAACCTGAAAGACCAAAAAAAGGCAGAAGGATTCACCGACGAAGGAGTTCGAGTGAATCAGGTGATGTAGTTTTTTTTTTTGTAATAATAATATTGTAATTAGGTGAAATACTTTTGATTACAATATCGCAAGTTATCTAAAATTTAATATACTATATTGTTTTGGGTACAATTCGCTAAGAGGATGGGGTTAATGTATCAGCGAAGAAGTCGAAAAGGCGGAGGAAGAACAGTGAATCAGGTAATTTATTGATCAAAATATTCAGGCGAATAAAATTTAGTGAGGCTATTAATTGAACTTGAGCATTTGTAATTGCTAGAATCAAGTGGTGCAGTCTTTGTTTGAAGGGGTAGACAACGAAAGACATCAACTTTGAAGATGTGAGTGTTGAGACCAGTGCTATCACATCTGGAATCACACCCATCCTCCAGGACATTCTCCAGGATATTTGTTCTAACGACTAACTTTTTAGTGTTGTTCAAATTGTCTTTGCTATCATTTCAGGTCAACATCCTTCAGGAAACATGTTCCAGTGATCAACTGTTTAGTGTTGCCTCGATGGTTATCCTTGGTGCTGTCCCTGGTCAACGACGGTCAACGGCAGTTATTCCCATGACCCAGAATATTCTTGATACACCTGGAAGGATCTGGAACGTGGTGGAAGGACCTGGAATCAGAGAATCGAGAGTTAAAGAAAGGAAGTTACATGGAAGTTACCTCAACTCCTACAAAAGTGGATCTCAACTTCTCTCCATGATTTCCACTTCATTGATGGACGGATCATCATTCCAACTCTATAAATAGATGAGGAATACGTCCAGGAACCAAGAGAGAGAGCCCTCACTACATACTGAAGCATAGAGCATTTATAGGAACCTATTTTTACGGTTTTAGTGTAGTGATTTCACATGTGTTGTGTTGGGACAATCTGAGTGTTTTGATTAGATCCCAAAACCCTTTGATGAATTTGCCTAAGTATAGTTCAATCAGGATGTTAGTTTCAGGATAGATAGGTTAGAATAGATTTTTCTATTCACAGGTATTAAGTTCAGGGAGAACGTACTGAGGAGTAAAGACTGATGGAGACGTCCTTAAAGTCTGAAGTCTGAGGTTTCTCCAATCGTGAAGGTTTGATCGTCCTGAAGATGATCAACCTACTGAACCTAAAAAAAACCTAGAAAGAGTCCTGAAGCTGCGAAGAACCATCCTGAAGAAGACAACTGATCCTAACAGAACTGAGTAGACTAAGCATGCTCAGGGAAGTCTCCATCAGTGAAGGCACAATGCAACCTTGATCAGGCTGAATGTCCCTCAGATGTTCATAAGTCCTGACTTGGGCCTAGTATCAGTTAACCTGATACTTGTAAGTCCTGAGACCCAAAGGTTACACGTGTGAATGGAAGTCTGATAAAGCAGAAAGAATGTCAGAGTCTCCAACATAAGACAAACATTTATGCTGAGTAAAGAACGAGGGACTCAGAGTTATAAATGTACGAGGATCAGTAAAGTCAAAACCGACAAACTAACCATTGACAAAACGACCAGTAAAAAGGCGACACGTATGTACGGAGACTGAAGAACATTTAATGCTTCTCAGAGGTGCAGGCGGCGGATCATAAACTTTGCAATACTAGGTATGGTCTTTGTCAGACAAGGACAACCAGTACCTGCACCTACCTAAAATAGAAGGGTTTGAAACGGATCTCCTCCAACGGATCTATTTCAGACCCTCCTATAAATATAGAAGGCCTTGCTCCCATTCAAGGCTAACGGGAAATTTCCAAGAGAAACTCTCAAGATTCCAAGCACTCAAAGCATACTTTGAACAACACTCTGAAACTTAAATTTCCCTAGTGTTGTAGTAGGAATCTCCTTTGTATATTTGCTTAGAGTATTGATCCCATCCTTAGAACTGATTTGTTAGAGGAATCAATATACAATAGTTGGAAAACGTGAATACCAAACCCCTCAGGTTGTGAGTTGGTTGGTAGGAAGGACTGGGACTTGTAAAACGCCCAGGGGTCAGTTCCTAAGAGAGGAAGTTGGCTACTCGTGTCCCTTGGCACGTAAAAATCAAGTACTTATCCTCAGGGTTTTGAGGATAGCTTCCTGTTCAATCAGGTCGTGGACGTAGGAGTTGGTTATCTGCGAACCACGTTAAAAAGACCCTTGTGTGCTGATTTACTGTTTGCTCAGGATCATAATTGTCATACATATTAAACTGAAGCATACTTGCATTGTTTTGGAAAACCATCAGGACTGACCTTGTCATACTGATCTTCAAACTGTGCACCAGCCTTAACCACGTTTTCACTAAGCAAACTGATAAGTTTTCAGAACTAAAATGATTAAAAACTTAAGGGCTCACATTCTGCACTAAACTGAGCTTACTGAGATAGTAGCCCAACTGACTAGCTTCCGAGCGGTCAGTATGATTGTTATCTCTACTGAGCTTCTGAGAGCACAACTCTGACTTAGCCTATCTGATTCATTGTTGATCCATCCCTGCTGCCCCTGAGGACCATCAGTTTAATTGAATACATCAGGAGCTTCTAGACTAAGTCTTAAAGAGCATTTTCCTGAGATTTTGGGAAAATCTGACATCAGTGTATTCCCCCCATACACTGATTTATACTCGTTTCGGGACCAACATGTTGTTACACTTTGTACAACACTTGTGTATATTATTATCCCATACGTTTTGCTGAGCTGTTCATAGGTAGTGGAAGTTTTTGCTTGAAATAGGCTTAGACTTAACAATCTAGGTTTGCCATTTGGGAACTTGTTTGGATATTTTATCCGATTTTATGTTTGAGATTTGGAAGGAATGTTTCCAAGTCTCGAATTTGTTTTTGTAATCACTTTTTCCAAGTTAGTGATATTTCAGCCTTGAGGCTGCCACAAACTAATTTTTGTTTGTGGAAAGATTGAGTTAATCCTTGTGTTCAAAAGTCTTCCACTGTTTACTTATTCTCTCTACATTATTCTGAACACATTAAGTGTTGTCTTGAGTGTCGCCACACTTCGAACAATACTTCAACTCAATGGTACCACATCACTATCAAGTGGTATCAGAGCCATCACTTGACGGTACTAAGTGTTGGTCCTGGTGCTGAGTGTTGAGTTGCCATGTATTACCCTCCTGGAGCTATCTACTCCAGTGGATCCATCACCCGTCCTCCCATACTTGATGGAACCAATTATGCCGCATGGAAAAGCCGGATGAGGAGTTACATCAAAGCCCTTGATGAACGTGCCTGGAAAAGCATTCTCTCATGTTGGATTCCTCCCACAACTGAAGATAAAGATGGAGACCAGATTCTTAAGAACGAGCTTGAATGGACCACGGAGGAGAACAACTCATCATTGTAAAATTCAAAGGCCATCAACGTAATTAATTTGTCGGTTGATACGGTTATGTTCAACCTTATCCAGAATTGTGTTTCAGCCAAAGATGCATGGGAAAGACTACAAGAACACTATGAAGGTTCGGGTAGTGTCCGTAGAGCAAAGGAAAGGATGTTGAACACAAAGTTTGAAGACCTAAGAATGAAAGATGATGAGATAATTTCTTCCTACAATGAGAGACTCTATGAGGTGGTGAATGAATTGCAATCACTTGGAGATCCAATCTCCAATATCAGGTTAGTAAACAAAACCCTTCGTACTCTTCCTAGAAGATTCAATGGCAAAGTTTGTGCCATTGAGGAAGCTAGGAACACTGATTTGTTGAGTCATAATGAGTTAATGAGCATTTTAAAAACTTATGAAATGGACTTGTCTCAACAAGAATCTTCTTATGATAAAAAATGGTGGTGTTGTTTTCAAAGGAGAAACATCTTCAAGTTCTGGAAAAACTTCTGTTATTACTGAAATGGAACAGGTTGAAGATAGTGTTGATGACACTTCATATGACACTGATAGTATTGCATTTCTTACCAAAAATTTTGAAGCCTATCTTAAGCAAAAGAGAAATAAATCTGATTTTAACACTAAGCCTAAGATGGATTTCAAAAATTCCCCTCAAACTTCTGGTAGAAAATCTTTTCAAAGAAGAAAATTTAAGTATGATCCTGAGTATAGAAAAAATATCATTTGTGATGAGTGTACTGGTTATGGTCATTATGTAAATGAATGTGCTAATACACTATTAAAGAAAAGGATGAGCTTAACTGTTTCTTTGAGTGATGAAGATTCTGATGAAGAGATAAAGGTTACAGATGAAGAACTTGCATTCTTATCTGAATGTGTGAGAGATGACTTCCCTGAAAGTGACTCTGATGTTGAACCCATTGTGACAACACCAGCAACAACATCAAACAGGTATCAGTCTATTTCTGAATCTGATGAGGATAGTACTAATGTTTTCTATTCTAGAATAGGTACCTCACGAGAACCTTTAGAAATAAAGGTTACCAAACTTCATAATGAACTGAAATCTGTTAATCGAGCCATGAAGAGCTGATTGAGACCATCACAAGACTTGAGGTAAATCTCACAAAAAAGGATCTTAAAATTTCTAAACTCCAAGAGAAGTTGACTGCTTCCACACTTAGTTTCAAAAAGTACTCTAAAGGTACAACTGCTTTAAATGAAGCTTTGTCTGTTGGAAAAAACTGATAAATATGGTCTTGGATTTTTTGAAAATTCCATTCCTTTTAGTTTTGAAAAACCTATCACCTTTGTGAATCCAAATTCAATAGTTTCTTCCAAAAACTTTCCAAAACAAAGAGGCAAAAGAACTTTTATCTGTCATTATTGTTCAGTTTGTGGACACATTTGTCCTTACTGTTTCAAATTAAAAGATGATTTGCTTTCTGGAAAAGTGTTACCTGTAGTGTTACCACACAAGTACTCATACACATCAAAAACTGCATGGATTAGAAAACCCAAAGTGCTTTGCAATGTTGTTTGTACTTCTTTACAAGCATGTGTACCTGGTTTATGGTATTTTGACAGTGGGTGTTCTAGACATATGACAGGAAATATTGAATACTTGAATGAATATGAAATTTTTTATGGTGGTAAAGTTACATATGGTGGTGGTTCTAAGTGTAACATAATAGGAAGAGGAACTTTGAATGTTGAAGGTTTTCCAAAATTAAAAAATATGTTGCATGTTGATGGTTTACGTGCTAACTTGATAAGCATAAGTCAGTTGTGTGATAATAATCTGCATGTGAAGTTTGAAAAAGACTCATGTTCTGTATTGGATGAAACTGATAAATGTGTAATGGTTGGTCATCAATCTGCTGATAACTGTTATCTCATTGGTGACAACACTTCGTGCAACATTTCACAATCTGATGAAAGTGTTCTTTGGCACTAAAAGCTTGGCCATGTAAATTACAGAAATTTACAAAAATTGGTTAAGACAGAGGCTGTTAGAGGATTACCTAAGCTCAGTTTCACAAATACACCTGTTTGTGGATCATGCCAAAAAGGTAAACAGGTAAAAACTTCACACAATATCACTTCAATATGCACAACTACTAGATGCTTGGAACTTCTTCACATGGATCTTATGGGTCCTATGGAGACAGAAAGTCTTGGTGGTAAGAAATACTCATTAGTTGTTGTTGATGACTTTTCAAGGTTTTCATGGGTTGAGTTCATTTGAGAAAAATCTGACACTTTTGAAGTTTTCAAAATCCTTTACAAGCGTTTGAAAAATGTTTTTAATCTGAAAGTTAGTAGGATTAGAACTGATCATGGTAAGGAATTTGAAAATGGCATGTTCACTGATTTTTGTGAAAAGAAAGGCATTGTACAAGAGTTTTCCTCTCCTAAAACTCCACAACAAAATGGCATAGCTGAAAGAAAAAATAGGACATTGCAAGAAATGGCTAGAGTCATGCTAACTTCAATGAATGTGTCAAAAAGATTTTGGGCTGAAGCATTGAATACTGCATGTCATGTGTCTAATAGAGTCTTCTTTAGACCAGGTTGTTCTATTACTTCTTATGAGCTATTGTACAAAAGGAAACCTAACTTGAAATATTTTCACACCTTCGGATGCTTGCGCTACATTTTGATTGATAGAGATTACTCGACAAAGTTTGACTCTAAGAGTGATAAAGGACTCTACTTAGGTTATTCTAAGAATAGCAAGACTTATAGGGTTTACAATCTTAGAACAAGAATTTTGCAAGAATCTGTGAACATAGTATTCGATGATGTTTCAAATATTTCAGGTAAAAATGTCACGCCCTAAAATTCTATACATTTCAAATCAGCGGAAGTCTCACTTTTAATTAATAATTTAAGAAAAATCTTCTTTAGAACGTGAACCTTTTTTACTTGAAATAAAATTATTTTCCTTGAAAACCCTTTTATTACTAAATAAATCAAACATTCATAATAAATATCTCATTCAATATCCATGGAAAATCCTAAAAAAATACCATAACAAATATTCATAACATATTTCAATAATATTTACTTAACATATTCATAGGAATCACACAAGTAACATAATAACATGTCTCAATATTATTCACATATGAATTAAACTTATTCTAACATCATTCAACACGTAAGTCATCAATTAAATCATGCAATAATATTTAAATAATTCTGGTACAGCAGTTGAAACATATAACTTTCGAAAATAGCTAGGGTGCACTCACCAAAACTAGTTGTGTATAAAAACAGTCCTCTAACTAATACCAAATCCATTTTTCTCTAATACTATTATCTTTCCAAACCATTTAAGACCTCTAAATACTCAAATAAATCATATTAAACATAATATAAATACTTGCCACGAAAATCCCTTTTTAAAACACATGAAAAGCTCGTAAAACATAGTTAAAGGACTAATTTTTGAGCTGTAACTTTACAACGATTTTGCTCCAGGTTTTATGATCAAAATACTTAATATTTTATGGATAATAAACTTCCAAAATTTCGAAAATAATCTGGGAATAAATTCGGTAATTTGAAAATAAGAATTTTGAGGACTAGAAACACAAAAAGGACTAAAACTGAAACCTCGACTTCTACTAAGTAAAAACTCATGAAAATTGGTCAACATATATTATAAATCATGGCAAACATTCTGGTAAAATTTCATAATTTTTAGAGTTATAAAACTTAACTTATTGATCATGCAAACTAAGGACAATAACTAATTCTCATAAGAACACATAAATCCACACTTAATCATGCATAAAAATTCGAACCATCAGCTGCTAACTTATTAATTAAATTCATCAACTTATCTCCTAATAATCATGAAATTTAACACATAATCATATAATAATAATACCTCATATAAATCCATAATAAAAATCCCATAAGTCTTCAAACCATAGCAAATCCTAAATCAATCATCTACGTGTCCATGCACTTATCGAAATAAAACGTGCAAACGTCTAGTCTTGTGGCAAAACATAAGTGCCGAAAACATTAATAAAATACTTTCAACTTAATAAATTAAAAGCCTACTTGGTTTATTAAAACTTCAATCCATTAACTCCTTCTTTAACTCGCATCACATCCACCTTTCTCCGCATCGCCGATCTCGTCACCTTACTCTTGAAAATCTGAAAATATAATTCGGTGAAGGGGTGAGCAATTATAAAATAATCACTCCGTGGGGATAGTTTAGTTCGAAGTCTAAATATAAAGGACACAATAACATGTAAACATACCCTTCATTCTTAACATATGATACGACTTTCGTATCCATTCGTTGATGATATAGCTGATCATCCTTAACATTTATTTAACAATATATGATGGTAGAGCTGACCATCCATTCATATTAGCACATAAACACATAATTGCATCAAACTAAATATTTAAAAGTCAAACTATAGTTACCACTTTTCACCGTTTAAACCCCCACCTTTTCTTGACTTGAAAATAGAGGTGTGTTGTACGTTGGCTTGCTAACTCAATCAAAATCCTACTCCTTCTTGCTCTACAAAGCTCAAGAAAATCTGCCTTCTTTCTCTCCTCTACAAGCTGCCGAAACTAGTCCTATATCTCCATAAAGTTGCCGATTTTTGGTGCTATGGTGGCTGCCGAAATTTTGGGGTGTCTAGGGTCTTAGGGTCTTGATCAATACATATTTATAGAGTTGGAAAAGTGTGTATAGGGTTGGGAAAGAGGGCTGGCCGAAATTGAGGCTAAAGGGCAAGAAAATTGGCCCATAATCTTGTTGTATCTTTATTTCCATACTTGGCAACTTATTTCCTTATTTAATAGATCCTTACTAACTCTTTATTCTTGTGATACTTAACCTTCAAGCATGTATATTCTCTTGCATAAGAATATGACTTATTTTCATAAATAAAGATACTAGAAATCCATGTCTTACTACCTTGTAATTTTTGAAAATTCCCTAGTGTACAAGACTCCATATTTTCAAAAATATTATTAATACTATCCCAAGTATTATTTAATCCTATTCTTGGTCAAATCCCTAAATTTAATTCCTCAATAACTAACATGTCCTTAATGAATTAATACTTAAGGAAATAATATTCTTAGAGGACTAATACTATAACCTCAACAATAATACTTCTTATCCTTACACTAAATAATTCGACACCTAGTACTAATCTTAAGAGTCCACTTAATTCTAATTGAGACAACTAATACTAAACAAACAATTAAGAAACACTAAAGCATAACAACTTAAAGGACTAACCTTGTACTCACACAAACTCACGCCCAAAACAAAATAATTAAAGGACTAAAAGCTGCTGCCTATTCGGGGTGTTACAAAAAAGGTGGAGGAGGACATCTCTGACTTGATGGAAATCACAAGTATCACTGAACCAGTGAAAAGTGTTGAACCAAAGGCGACAACATCTCCAGTGACATCAGATGCAGATTCAGAAGAAGATGAGAATCAGTCACCCAAAACTCCTGGACAAACCCTTGTCCATAGATGCAAGAAGGATCATCCTTCATCACAGATCATAGGTGAATCCTCAGTTGGTGTTCTCACTAGAAGAAAAGGTAAAATGAATGAGGTAGTACGTTCGTTTTGCATGTCCAATATATGCACTCAGGTATGTACTCAAGGTTATTTTTCTTCTATTGAACACAAAAATGTGTCTGAAGCTTTGAAATATGAAAGTTGGATTGAGGCTATGCAAGAAGAACTTGAACAATTCACTAGAAATAATGTTTGGACTCTAGTACCTAGACCTTCAAACATGAATGTAATTGGAACAAAGTGAATTTTCAAGAATATGACTGATGAATCTGGTAATATAGTAAGAAACAAAGCTAGGCTTGTTGCACAAGGATATACACAAATTGAAGGAATTGATTTCGATGAAACATTTGCTCCTAATGCTAGGATAGAATCTATTAGACTTCTATTATCTATTGCATGTTTTATTGGAATTAAATTGTTTCAAATGGATGTTAAAGCTGCTTTTTTAAATGGTGTTTTACTTGAGGAAGCTTTTGTAGAACAACCACAAGGATTTGTAGATCCATTTCATCTTGATTATGTGTATAAATTGAAGAAAGCTTTGTATGGTTTAAAACAAGCTCCTAGAGCTTGGTATGGTAGACTTACTGATATCTTACTACAATTTGGATTCATTAGAGGTGAGGCTGATAGAACTCTTTTCATTAAACATGATACTAATGGTTTCTTGATTGCACAGATATATGTTGATGACATTGTATTTGGTGCAACATCACAAGAATTGATTGATAACTTTGTGAAAGCTATGACTACTACTTTTGAAATGAGCATGGTTGGTGACCTAAATTACTTTTTAGGACTACAAATCAAACAAAGTGATAGTGGTATTTTTATTTCACAAAGTATGCTAAAAACTTAGTTAAAAGATTTGGTCTTACTGATGCAAAGCCTATGAGAACTCCTATGGGAACTTCACAGAAACTGTGCAAAGATAATGTTGGACAAAGTGTTGACCACACTCTGTATCGATCTATGATTGACAGTTTACTATACTTAACTTCCAGTAGACCTGACATTTTGTACAGTGTTTGTGTGTGTGCCAGGTGTTGGTCCCAAATAGACAGAGACAGGTGTATGGGGGGGGGGAATACGCTTGTAAGTACAATTTTTAAATATCAGATTACAATGGACTTTCTTAAAAGTACAGGCCACTTATAAAATATCAGTGGACTTGAAGGTCGCCTGACAAGTAACCTGTGGTTTTGATCAGTTTGAGTTTTGCAGTGGATTAATTTTTGAACACTTGAAGTTATTAACGCACACTAAAGCACATGAGACACAGGGATTTATAGTGGTTCGGAGTTAAACTCTCCTACATGCACTTTTCCTGATTTAACAGGAGAATTCCTTAACCACAGGAATTCCTTGCTTTAGAGTGCCAAGGTGCACTGATTAAAAACAGCTCCTCTTGATCTCTAGGATTTTCACTGAGTCCTAGTCCTCTCAGATTTCAGACTGAGACACTACTCAGCTTACTTTCTTACCACTCACAACCTTGAACCTAACTTGGTTTAAGGGTTTTTTTTCCAACTAAGGATGAGATAACCCTTTACAATTATGGACAGTATTTAGATTGGGTTATCTCAGTAGGCTTCTAAGATATTACAACGTGAGCACTTGGGAAACTAGAGTGATTTCGAGTGCTTGAGTGTATGAGCTTTTCAGATTATCAGTTGAGCTTGTTAGTTTCCCGTACTTAGCTTCTTCTTCAACTCTTGTATTTATAAACTTAAATTTTAAAGACTATCCATTGGAGAGATAGTTTCAAATTTAAGCTATTTTGGTGTACCAACGTTCTTCAAGATTTTCTTCAGATTTTGGATGGTCAACTCTCAAGCATTAATGGTTGATAGCTCATTAAATGCATGCTTAGAGTTAATGCAGCCGCCTTTGAACACTGTGCCATCCTAGGTCGTTGGTTGCTTCTGAACTTGGTACTGACAGGTCAGGCTTTGTGTCAGATCTGTACATAGGTGGCAACTTCTTATTAGCCTGTCTTAATTGTTCCTCAGTCCAGTCCTAACGGTTGTATTGAACTCTTCTGTCTTTTCATCAGGTGACTTGGAACATTCTCTTTACTGCATTTAACACTTCATTTATGTGTTGGCTGCTTCCTTATTAAATGCAGAGGGCATTCAATGCATCAGGTTACTTCTCTTCAGGGGAGTCCTTTCAGGCTGCTTGGACTTAGTCTTCTGGGGTGCATTCTTCAGAAAGTGGGTGTATCTCCTAATTCTTCATCAGACTAGTCTAATATTCATCAAGCCAGTTCCTATACATCAGACTAGTTTTTAATAAAGTGGTATGTCGGTTTACAAACTTCTTTTCTAAGTTTTTATCATAGCCTCTTAACACTTTAGGCTAGATTTCTAACTCTTTTAGAGATACATTAATACATCAGGGGAGTCTTTGGGATTTTATCAAAACATTTTACAAGTCATTTCCCAATTAATTACCCCTTTTTGATAAGGACAAAGATTTATCCTGACTAGCCTATATCAGAAGACTTTTAGCAAAATTTTAATTTTCAGAAGTTCCCCCTGAGTATGTACCTGCAGGTCAGTTAAGTAGTTTATAGTAAGGTGCATAGGCCTGGCAGATAATGAGATATTATCTTGGGCTCAAAAGAAAGGATAGAATATTCATTAATAAGGAATTGGTTACAGTTTACAAGATTTAGACTATAACCAAGATACTATCCTGTCCCAGCATAACAAAAAAAATATCAAACACTTCCAGCTGCTTCCTTCATCAGTTCCCTTGTCTCACAGACTCCCAAAGGCTGGCTCCACCCCATATTGTGCAAACACCCTCTTCTTCAGTTCCATTTTTCTCTCCATCACATCCTTGTTGTGTCCCCTCAGTCCAAGTTGATCACAGACCACCAGCAATTCATTCAGGATATCCTGTGTCCTTACTTCTCCACTGGCATCCATAGGGGGCATGAAGAGAATAGGTCCAGGGGCCTTGAAAGGGTCTCTTCCATTGTGCTCTTCCCAAGAGTTCAGGATTCTGGGATATAAGGCAGGCCAATTCTCCACCATCTTCTGATGAAATACTTCATCAGCCTCCACCCCAGAAAACTCTCCTGTCACATAGAAGGAGTATACAAACTCCCTCTTGGCTTCCTCCCAGGAGTCATTAATCTCCTTAGGAACCCAAGGATATATGTGAGGGAACCTTGCAATGGGCTCACTAGCCTGAGCCTGGCTTCTTCTAGCTGTCATCCTCCAATAAGAGTTCCTAGGCTTCCTTGGTGGTGGGGGCTTCATCAGTTGGCCACTCTCAATCAGTCTATGCTTCTCCCCATCTTCTCCAAGTTGTACTGATCAAGAGTCTTTCCTTCTTTAACTGCCTGGGTCAGTGGGCTGAGTGTGGGTGGCCTGAAGAGATCCTCAGTGGACTGGACCTTCTTTGGTAGACTTGGTGCAAGAGATGCGATTGGATTGGGATTTTCAACTGGAAGCTCCCTGACTTCCTCTTCTCCCTGATCAACTACCCTTCTTCTTTTAGTGACCTGACCCTCAGAACTACTTCCCATTCTCAGCTCACTTCTCAGCCTCTTTTCTCTGAGTATCTGATCCTTGGCTATAGACAACTTGGTACCCCTTCCTGTATCAACCTTTCCTTTCTTTCTCTCATGAGCCATGGCCTGCTCCCTATCCTTCACAAGGCTGTCAATCTCCTGCCTGATATCTGCCACAACTTTCTCAGGATCAGGCTTCTTTCCCACTGATGGGCCACCAAGTGGCCTGATCCTTTCTTCTTCCCCCTTCTTGCTAACTCCGGCAGAGAGTTCAGCATGAGCAATCAAATGTTTGGCAGTGTCTTGCTCCACAACTCGCAGGTGAGTGAGAAAGTCCTCCGTTTTCTCATTCAGAGCCCTCAAATGAGAAGCAGCATTTATACCAAAGTCAGTAAAAGGCTGCAAATTTTCTTCTATTATCAGGTTAGTGGTTGTCTGAGTAGGGAGAACTGAGAGTGCCTGCCTCACTTGGACTTCTATCTCTGCCTTTCAGAGCCTCCTCTCTTTGTCTGATATAATCATCCATCTTCTCCATCAGACCACCTGCCATAGCAGTGATGGTAGCCTGAACCAATCTCTCTCTTTTCTCCAAGTTCTGCTGTCTGACTGCTATCAGAGCTTGTGCATGAGCTTGCCTCTCTTGATCAACACTTGCTTTGAGGTCATTGATTTCCTTGGACAAATGCATCTCCATTTGATCTACATTACTGGACAAGTTAGTAATGAGTGTCAGGTTAGAGTACTTTACCTGATCCAAGTGTTCATCAAGCACAGCTGTCTCAACAGACTGTTCCTCCATCATGATCTCTAGATTCTCCATTTTCCCAGTTAGGGTGGCTAACTCTTTTTCCTCAGGCTTGTGCTCCACAGTAGCCTGGACAACTGTCTGGATAATCCCTTCAATTTGTGCAACTGGTGTCTCATCAGGAGAGGGCACTAACTCCTTCTGAGTTCCCTGAGACTCAGGCTGATTTTCAGTGGCCTGAGTTTCAGTGCCCTAACCCCCACTTGCCTGGGTCATCTCCAAAGCTGCACTAGCTTGATCATTTTCAGCAGGATTAGCTCCATCATCATCTCTATCTTTCCCTTGGTCATCAGCAGACCTTTCCTTGGGCCCTTCTATCAGCCTTGACTCCTCCATCTTTTTGGCAACCAACTTGCCAAATTCCCATTCTTGCATCAGCACACTAACTCTCCTCACCTGAGTAAACTCAAGTATTTCCTTCTCCTCTTTTCACCAGAACCCTTCTCTTTGTCCTTTCACGGCCTCCTAAAGCTTATACAAGTAGGCATCCTTGAGCTTGACCAGTAGCCTCACCCTCTCAAACATCTCCTTGAGGGTGGGATGGGAGTTTAAGGCAGGATATAACTGCTCCAGTTCATAACTAGCCTACTCCTTCAGAGAATCCAATTATGTATATTGGACCTCCTCCTCATCAGCTACTTCTAGTGAAGGCAATGCTTCACTAGCCTGAGGGACAGTGGGATGTTCTTTGGATGCACTTTCAGGCTTTTGAGAGCCTTCAGTGGGGTTTTCAGTTGTTGTAGGTTCAGTGGGTGTGATATGGGCTACCTCAGTGGACTCTTAAGAGTCCTCTGAGGCATCTTGACCTCCTCTTTCCTCTTCTGTTTCTTCAGAACTTTCTTCATCAGACTCATCTGATGTCTCTTTTTCCTCTTCCTCAGCTTCCTCAATCCCCTTGAGAGCAGTAGTGGCCAGCAAGTGGATGGGAGATCTCACCCCTTCATCTCCTTCTTCAGTAGACTTTTCTGCAGACTTCTCAACAGATGAGTGATTGGAAGTCTCAGAGCTGCTGCTTACTGCTCTGCTTTCAATGAAAGCCTTCTTCACCAATCTCCTCTTTTTCTTTTCCAACTCTTCCTCCTTATGTGATTTCATCTTTTCACTTGGCTTTAGGGCCCTCTTCTTGATGTTTACAGGGGGGCTGTTCTCCCCTGACTCCTGAGGAACAGTGACCTATTCTATCCTTGCTTCACCACTTGGTGCCCCAACTTTCATCTTTTCCAAGAGCTTTTCTGAGTTAAGCAGAAGCTTCGCCTTGTTCCATGATCTGCTATCAGGGAAGTTGTACTTCAGATTTAGTGCCTCAATGATGAGAGACACTCTTGAGGCATAGCACAGCTTGTGCTCAATCAACATTCTCCCCTTTACCACCTTTAATTTGCTCCTATCCTCCCTAAGATTAGAGATGAAAAACTGATGCCAGTTGAACTTTACTCTGTCAGTGGTGTCTACTATGGCTGCCATCAGTCTGAGCTTTATCTTGCTCACTTGTTCAATGCTTCCTTGATTGGCTAGGATGCATTTCCCAACAATCTCTGCCAAAATTTCAAACTCAGGTTTGAGTAGCTTCTTGTTAAAGGTTGTAACATACTGCTCCCTCTTCTTTGTGATTGTGTTAAAAAATCTCTCTTCTTCTCCAAGCTTGTAGGTGGGTGGGTCCAAACCCTCGTTTGGCAGCCCAAAAATGTCATGAAGATCCTCCTACCTCAAAGTAAACTTATGCCTTTTCATGACAGCTTCCATAACCTCTCTCCCCTTCTTATCCAGTTTCTTCTCACTCTTCTCCATCATGACAGCAGATCTAATGGAGGTGATACTCTTCTCCATATCCACAAAGAACTCCAAAACCTGCCTGTCGTAGCATTTTTTTGGGCTTTTAGATAAGAATCTGTAAAGCCCAGCATTTCTAACCATATCTAGGGCTCTTCTTATGTGGTGTAGGTGGGGGTCAGAAAGAACTTTAGGATGGTTGAAACAAACTATTGGCTCATACCAAAAGTTCTTATTGTTGGATAACTCTTTGTAATCTATGTAGATTTGAGACATGGTTTCTGAAAAATGGGAATGTGTTTAGGGATAGGTTTGTAAGGTTAAGAGTATGAGTATGGTAAGAATTGCAAAGGTTTATAGCAGTGAAATCTTGTGTAAAACTGCTAAGTGTGGAGGTTATTTATATTGACAATCAAGGGTGGAGATTGAACAAGAGAGGTTTGATCTATGGTTGAGAGTGAGGCAATAATTTGGAAGATAAAGTGATTTAACTTCCCAAGTAATTTTGTAATTATTACCAGATATGGAAAATGGGTTGGATTAAGGTCAATGGTTGGGATTGAAGGGGATGGAAGTTAAAAGTGGGACTTTTCATGAGAGATAACTGCTCGATATCATCTCCCGAGATTTTACTACACACTTACTATCGCATTAACTGCGTTGTAGGCACTGTTACCAATAAAGTAACCGTCAGTCAGAAGTTGTCTCAGTGGAGTACTCAGTGGACTTTGTTTTAATCAGTCCAGTTGGGATCAGGGTAGTGAACTCTTCTAATGCCCAGACCACATCGGTGGACTTTGTTGGGTTGGTCCACTGATATGTTTCTTGATTATTCCCCCTTGATCAGTGGCCTGTGAATTCACTCTGGGTCAAGTAGTCTGACTAGTTTCCTGACTCGGGATCAAGTAGACCCAGTTCTACTGATAGCTCATGAAACCTTGCTTCAGCCAAGGGTTTTGTGAGTATATCTGCCCTCTGCTTGTCATTGTGGATCTTTACAAGGCACACATCCTTCTTTTCCACATGGTCTCTGATGAAGTGATATCTAATGTCCACATGTTTGCATCTTGTGTGAAGTACAGGATTTTGTGATGTAGCAATAGCACTATTGTTATCACAAAAGATAGGTACTTCACTGGCCTGGATATTGTAATCAGTTAATTGTTGCCTTATCCATAGGATTTGAGCACAGCAACTACCAGCAGCCATATACTCAGCTTCAGTGGTGCTTGTTGCTACTGAGCTCTGCTTCTTTGAGAACCAGGATATCAATTTATTTCCAAGAAATTGACAAGTCCCAGTAGTTGACTTCCTATCAATTTTGCATCCTCCATAGTCAGCATCAGAGTAGCCTGTTAATTCAAAGTTATCATCAGAGGGGTACCAAAGTCCCATATTGATAGTACCCTTGAGATATCTCAGAATCTTCTTTGTGGCTTCCAGGTGACTTTTCTTTGGATTGGCCTGATATCTTACACAGATTCCTACTGCATAAGTAATGTCAGGCCTGCTTGCAGTGAGATATAGAAGAGATCCAATGATTCCTCCATAAGTAGTCTGATCCACAGCTTCTCCTTCTTCATCAGGTTCAAGCTTTGTGTTTGTATTCATAGGTACCCTGACTACTTTGCTTGAGCTGCAACAAAATTTCTGAATCAGCTCCCTTGTGTACTTGGCTTGATTAATGAATATTCCTTCAGGGGACTGCCTGACTTGCAGTCCAAGGAAGAAATTCATCTCTCCCATCATGGACATCTCAAATTTTCCTTTCATGAGGTGTGAGAATCTTGTGCAAAGATCCTCATTTTGTGATTCAAATATGATATCATCCACATATATTTGGACAAAGAGTATGTCTTCTCCATGTGTGATTCTTAAGAGTGTTCTGTCAACACTCCCCTTTGTGAAACCATGCTCCAAGAGGAACTGAGACAAAGTGTCATACCAGGCTCTTGGAGCTTGTTTCAGGCCATATAGGGCTTTCCTGAGCTTGTAGACTTTGTTGCCTTCCTCAAAACCAGGGGGTTGTTCCATATAGACTTCCTCATTTAGAAGCCCATTGAGGAATGCACTTTTGACATCCATTTGGTAGACCTTGAACTTTTTGTGGGCAGCATAGGCAAGAAATAGCCTGATAGCTTCTAGTCTGGCTACTGGTGCAAAGGTCTCATCATAATCAAATCCATCAACTTGAGAGTATCCTTTGGCCACCAATCTTGCTTTGTTTCTGACAATCACATCATTTTCATCCTTCTTGTTCTTGAAGACCCACTTGGTTCCAATGATGTTAGCATGCTTTGGTCTTTTGACAAGCTCCCACACCTGATTCCTTGTGAGCTGGTTGAGTTCTTCTTCCATGGCAATGATCCAGTTTGGATCCTTTAAAGCTTCTTCAATAGTCTTGGGTTCCTGTGCTGAAAGGAAACAACAAAAGAGAGCATTCTCTCCATGAAAACTTCTAGTCTTGACTCCTAGATTAGGATCTCCTAGAATCTGACTGATTGGATGATCAATCAACCAGCTTCTTTTGGAGTGTCCTCTCTCAGTGGGATTATCCTCAGTGGATACCTCTCCAACTGGGATTGAGTCACTAGATTGGGTAAATCTTAGTAGTTCAGGGGATAGAGCAGAGGGAATGAGTCATGAGTCATTATTCAAGGTTGTTTCTAAGTTATCAGCACAGTCCAGTCTGGCTTTCCCCTGAATGTTATGTTCAGTGTCTGTCTCAGCTTGGCCAGCTTTTTCATTGATAGAAGTTACCTAAGGAGCTGGGATTGGGTCATTCAGCTAATTTTCATCAGTGTGGATTTCCTCAGGTTGGTTTGACCTCTGAGAGCAGTCCTCTGACTCCTTTAACCCCAGGTTGTCCTAAGTTGGTATGTAGGCATCCACCTTCTTGTAAGTGGACTTGTCCAGGGTCAGGTTAGTCATTTTATCAGTGATTTCCTTAGTAGTCTGATCTTTCCTGGACTCGAGAATAGATTCATCAAAGACAACATGAGGTGTTTCTTCCACAACAAGGGTTCTCAAGTTATATACCCTGAAATCTCTACTGATTTGAGAATATCCAAGGATAATTCCTTCATCAGCTTTGCTATCAAAGGTTTTCAGTTGTCTTTTCCCATTGTTGTGAATGAAACACTTACAACCAAAGACATGAAAATAGGATACCTGAGGTTTCCTACCATTCCATAGCTCATAGGGGGTTTTGCCTTTTGTTTTAGTGAGCATGGATCTATTCTGAGTGTAACAGGCTGTGTGTGTGGCTTCAACCCAGAACCTTTTGGGAATTTGTGCATCAGCAAGCATGGTTCTAGTAGCCTCCTTTAGTGTCCTATTTCTTCTTTCAGCTATCCCATTTTGTTGAGGAGTTCTAGCAGCTGATGTCTCATGGGATATACCTGACTTATTGCAAAAGTCAGTGATAATGGAGTTTATGAACTCAGTGCCTTTATCAGACCTTATTTTGATGATAGATAAGTCATTTTCATTTGAAATTTTCTTGAGTAACTCAGGTAGCCTGAGTTGGGTATCCTTTTTGCTGGACATGAATATCACCCAAGTGAATCTTGAGAAGTCATCTACCACAACCAGTGTGTATTTGCTTCCATTGATGCTGGCTGGTGTAACAGGTCCAAAGAGGTCCATGTGTAGAAGTTGGAGAATCCTATCAGTGGAGGGTGTTGTCTTGCTTTTGAATGAGGCTTTTATTTGCTTTCCTTCTTGGCAGGCTTTGCAAATATGATCCTTGTTTAACACCTCATTTGGTATCCCCTCCACTAGACTCAGTCTTGAGATTTTGTTGAGGGTTTTGAAATTTAGATGATTGAGTCTTCTATGCCATAGCCAAGTCAGATCACTTGAGCTTTTGGCAATGAGGCAGGTAGAATTTGGGCATGATCTCCAATCTGCAAGATAAACATTTCGTTTCCTAGACCCTGTTAGTAGTACCTGTGTATTTGAAGCATTCCTTACACAACACAGGTTACTTGAAAACTCAACATTATAACCTTATAACAGAATTGGCTTATAGAAAGCAGTTTATGTTTCAGTCCACTGACATATGATACATTTTTTACCTAGACTGCCCCTATTATCAGGGTACCATAACCTTCTGTGATTCCTTTTGAGTTATCACCAAATGTGACCTGAGGACCCCTCTTATCCTTATAGTTAGTCAGGAGACTTCGGTTTCCTGTCATGTGCCTTGAGCAACCACTATCCAGGTACCAGTCATCTTGAGAGTCCTCAACCTGCATAAAGATCAGTTCTTAGGTACCCATCTTGTGTTGGGTCCTATTTGGTTAGTTGTACCTTTAGGGATCCAAATCTGCTTAACAGTCCTGATTGCTTTGGACTGGCTGATTTTTCTCCCATAAACATCTACATAGACAGTAGACTCCCTAACTGCCCTGGGAGTTGACTGCCTATTAGTGTTAGTCCTTTGTGGGACAGGTGGCTTGTTGTTCTTCCTGTTCCTAAAGGGTTTTGGTGTAGCAGGCCTCGGGTGTTGTTGATAAGGAGGGATAAAGCTCCTCTCATAGGGCACATATGAGAGTGGTTCACTATAGTGAATCCTTCTGTTGACTCCCCTGACAGAAGATTCAGGCCAGTTTGTCCTTTGCCTAGGTTGTCTCTTAGCAGAAGGTCTAGGTTGAGGATATATGTACTGAACATTGCTCCATTTGTTTTTAGAGACTTTTCTTCTATGAAGTGATTATTCATGGAGTTAGTTTTGGGAGGTGTATAGCCTGTTCTAGCCTTTTCAGTGGGCCTACTTGGCACTATCACCTCCACAATTGGTTCAGCATGCCTTTTGCCCTTATCAAGGATCCTTCTGGGATTCTCAGAGGACCTTACAAACACTCTCTCATTACTGCTTGTGGATGCAGTATTGAGGGGGCCTTCTAAGGTTGTGCATGGGAAGAATCATATCCCATGTCTGTTGTCTGAGCTATTTTGAGAACTTATGATTTTTTCTATGACAAGAGAAGGTTTATTTAGAGATTCTAGCTTTTTCAGCAAATGATCCTCAGATTCCTTCAGCAGATTTACATTGCTGATAAGGCTTTTGATTTGAATGGCTAGCTCATTATTTTTACTAACTAGCCTGATCTGATCATCGATTAGTCCCCTGATCAGCTCATCCTTGGCACTGACCTGAGTCTTGAGTGTTTCCATTTCATTTGTCAGGGCAATGGTTTGGGAGGCTGAGGCAAGGTCTGCCTCAATTTCAGATTCAGCTAGCTTGGTGTTTTCATTTGCTAGCATCCTGTTTTCTTCCTCAAGAGTGAGGTATGCCTCTTGCAGCCTGGAGAAGTCAACCATCAATTGTTCTAAAGAGAATTGAAGGTTGAGGTCTCCTGCTGACTCTGAGCTAGGCTCAGGTGAGTGTGCTATTGATTGACAAAGATGAGATTGTACCTCAGGTTCATCATTGGCCATGAGGCATAGGTCATCATCACTGCTATCAGTGAATATCTCATCAGATGAGCTTGCAGCCTCCTCATCTTCAGCCACCATTGCTCTTCTTTCCAGTCACCTGTCCCTCTTGGCCTGTCTCTCCTTCCTTTCCTTGGATCTCAGCTGAGGGCAGTCATACTGGAAGTGGCCTGTCTTATTACACTGGAAGCATTTCTTCTCATCATCTTCTTCTTCTTCTTTGTCCTTCCTTCTGGAGTCAGATTTTGGAGTGGATTCCTCACTCTTGTTATTTCTCTTGTATTCCTTTTCAGGTTCTTTTTCATTCCTGGGAGTGAACCTGGACTTTTTTCCTTGATGTCTTAATAATATCTTTTGTATTTGTCAAACCTTGAGTTCAGCTTCTCAAATCTTCTTGCTAGAAGGCTCATCTCTTCTTTCAGTTCAGCTTTGCTTTGAGATTTGCAGGGCTTGTTGGCCTTCTTGATCTTGGCTGGTTCAGCATCAGAACTGTTTGCCTTGAAGGCTACTCCTTTCTCAGTTGAGGAAGGTTCTTCTGTAGCTCTTTTCCTATTAAGATCAAACTCATAGGCCTTGAGTTCTGAGAACACTTGCTGCATAGACATGTTGGATAGATCTTTGGTGTTCTGCATCATCACTGAGTAGACATCCCACCTAGGTGAGAGTCCCTTGAGAATTTTGAGAGCAACCTCCCTCTTGGTGTAAACCTTACCAATGGAGTTTATCTCATTCATAATGTCAGTGTATCTGCCATCAAGCTGATCAATGGTCTCATTTGATTCCATTGAGAATTGTTCATACTTTTGAACAGCCACTGACAATTTGTTTTCTTTTATTTTGTCAGTTCCCTCACACAGGAGAGCCAAAGTGTCCCAAATCTCTTTTGCTGTTGTACAATAGACAACCCTTCCCATGACAGAGTCAAGGATGGTTGTGTATAATATGTTCATAGCAACGAAATTGAGATTATACCTCTTCCTCTCATCAGCAGTGAAGTCATCTTCATCCTTAGGCCACTCTTCTCTAGGGTCAATAATTTGAGCTTGTGTGATCCTAGGATTAGCAGTCATAAAGACAAAGGGACCCCTTGTGATTACTCTGAGCATTTCATCATGTACACAGGCTAGGTGAGCCCTCATCCTTATTTTCCAGAAATCATATCCTTCTACTGAGAACTGAGTTAGCTTGTGATGTGCAAGATGATTGAGAGGATTGGTTCCCATGTTGGAGTCGGAACTTCCAACTACATTGGTATGAGCTGCTCCTGTGGCAGTGTTCCCTGTGTTAATTGATCCTTCTGCTTGTGTAGACATGTTTAACAAGATAAACTTCAAGAAAAGTTAGTCAGATTAGTTCAAGTGACCACTCAATGATATATCAAGGCAGTGGTTCTATGAACCCCTACTCTGATACAACTTGTTGGTCCCAAATAGACAGAGACAGGTGTGTGGGGGAATACACCTGTAAGTACAATTTTTAAATATCAGATTACAGTGGACTTTCTTAAAAGTACAGGCCACTTATAAAATATCAGTGGACTTGAAGGTCGCCTGACAAGTAGCCTGTGGTTTTGATCAGTGTGAGTTTTGCAGCAGATTAATTTTTGAACACTTGAAGTTATTAACGCACACAAAAGCACAGGAGACACAGGGATTTATAGTGGTTTGGAGTTAAACTCTTCTACATCCACTTTTCCTGATTTAATAGGAGAATTCCTTAACCACAGGAATTCCTTGTTTTAGAGTGCCAAGGTGCACTGATCAAGAATAGCTCCTCTTGATCTATAGGATTTTCACTGAGTCCTAGTCCTCTCAGATTTCAGACTGAGACACTCCTCATCTTACTTTCTTACCACTCACAGCCTTGAACCTAACTTGGTTTAAGGGTTTGAGTTTTTTCAACTAAAGATGAGATAACCTTTACAATTATGGACAATATCCAGATTGGGTTATCTCAGTAGGCTTCTAAGATATTACAATGTGAGCTTAAATACAAGATGGAATTCTAAGCAGTGTGAGCACTTGGGAAACTAGAGTGATTTCGAGTGCTAGAGTGTATGAGCTTTTCAGATTATCTGTTGAGCTTGTTAGTTTCCCGTACTTAGCTTCTTCTTCAACTCTTGTATTTATAGACTTAAATTTGAAAGACTATCCATTGGGGAGATAGTTTCAAATTTAAGCTATTTTGGTGTACCAACGTTCTTCAAGATTTTCTTTTGATTTTGGATGGTCAAATCCGTGAAAATGTAGCAGTCCAATGTTCCAAAGATCTTCTTCATATTTTGGATGGTCAACTCTCAAGCATTAATGGTTGATAGCTCATTGGTTGCTTCTGAACTTGGTACTGACAGGTCAGGCTTTGTGTCAGATCCATACATAGGTGGCAGCTTCTTATTGGTCTGTCTTAATTGTTCCTCAGTCCAGTCCTAACGGTTGTATTGAAGTCTTCTGTCTTTTCATCAGGTGACTTGGAACATTCACTTTGCTGCATTTAACACTTCATTTATGTGTTGGCTGCTTTCTTATTAAATGCGGAGGGCATTCAATGCATCAGGTTACTTCTCTTTAGGGGAGTCCTTTCAGGCTGCTTGGACTTAGTCTTCTGGGGTGCATTCTTCAGAAAGTGGGTGTGTCTCCTAATTCTTCATTAGGCTAGTCTAATATTCATCAGGCCAGTTCCTATACATCAGACTAGTTTTTAATAAAGTGGTCTGTCGGTTTACAAACTTCTTTTCTAAGTTTTTATCATAGCCTCTTAACACTTTAGGCTAGATTTCTAACTCTTTTAGAGATATATTAATACATCAGGGGAGTCATTGAGCTTTTTTCAAAACATTTTACAAGTCATTTCCCAACACCAGGTACCAAGAAAACCCCAAGGAATCTCACATGAAGGCTGTGAAGAGGATCATCAGATATGTGAGTGGCACAAGTGACATGGGATTGTGGTTTTCAAAGGACACAAATAGCATACTAGTAAGCTATAGTGATGTTGACTGGGCTGGTGACTGTGATGATAGGAAAAGCACTAGTGGTGGTTGTTTCTACATGGGTAACAATCTTGTTTCTTGGCATAGTAAAAAATAAAAATGCATTTCCCAATCCACAGCTGAATCTGAGTACATAGCTGCTGGTAGCTGTTGTACACAACTCATATGGCTTAAAAAGATGCTAGATGATTATGTGCTTGAGACAAATACTTTGGTAATTTTCCGTGATAACACAAGTGCGATCAATATTTCAAAAAATCCGGTATAACACTCACTCACAAAACACATAAGTATTAGACACCATTTTTAAGAGATCTAGTTGAGAAGGAGATAGTGAAATTAGAGTATATATCCACTGAAAAATAGATTGCTGACATTTTCATAAAAGCACTAGACTTTGAGAGGTTTTCTTCACTTAGAAAATATGTGTGTGACGTTGCTCCGAGTGTTACTACACTTGAAGCAACACTACTGTATTTTTATCATTTTATTTCGTAATTGAGTAGTTCTGTAACTTATATTGTTTTTGCTAACCATATTCTGACGTGATGTGATCTCAAAGGTTTTGTATTGGACATACACAACAAAAGCACAAGTTCTAAAAAATTAAAGGTCTAAACATGCTGAGTAACTAGGCACACGGGACTGCCAATCACGATGTGTTCTTTTCAAAAGGTTGTTTAGTTTCAAAAAGGAAAAGAAGAAAACTCTTGATTGATCACTGAGTAACTAGGCACACGGGGCTGACAACCACGATGTGTTCTTTTCAAAAGGTGATTAAATTCTTGGGAATAAAAAGTGCATAAAAAATATGTATGTGTGCCTACATTATAAACAGTAATTGATCTAAGTCTCAGAATATTTTTAGCATTTACATAATGAGTTACTTAATTATTTTAATTATGATAATAGTGTGATAATTATATGGTATTAATTTTTTAATTAATTAATTTAATGTGTCGGTAATGTTTTTTATTTTATTCCAATAACTACCCCATTTTCACCCCACTTTCTACACTAATACATCATGGGTAGTTATTTAGATAATGGTGGATATTTTTCTCTTAATTAAAACTGCTCCTAATCTTCGAAATTCTCTTATAAATTGAAGTTCTTAGTTATGTGTTAAAATTGTGATTATTGTGCTGTTACCTTCATCTCTTGTGTTCGTGCAATTAAAAAACTGTTTTTATCAAAAGTTGCTTTTTGTTCTCACACATATCAATGAAGCATAAAAAGCCATCTATTTCATCTTCCTCACACAAACTCTCACATCAAACCACTGAAACACCTAAATCCCCTGAAACTGAAAACCATCTCATCACTCTCGCTACTATGACCGAAAATGTGACTAAGGATACTGCTCCCAATGTCTCTACCGATGCCACTACACCAGCATCTGCACCTCCGGTTGCATCTACTATGGCATCATCAGCGACACAGGTTGTACAGACACCACTGCCTATTCAAGTTCTTCTTCCATCAGGTACATCTGATACTCAATGTGAAACCCTAGCTTCTCAATTAGATGATGTTCCTGTCTATAGAATGGAAGAAAATGTTGAAACCCCTGCTGCTAGTACTGTTCATACAAGCCCTAACATTCCTGTTGATAATGAAAATGTTGAACCTAGCTTAGAAAATGTGTCTGCAATCCCTGTACAAGTCCCATTTTCACAATCACCCACTCACACTTCATCACATATATCATCCCCATCCTTATCACCATATGTGCCCATACTATCCAAAGTCACAAAAGCCACTGGAAAAAGGAAAATTGCACCAACCCGTTGGATCAAGTAGGAACTTGAAAAAGATAGGTTTTGGTGATTCAAGCTCAAGGAAGAAAGACAATACTTCTATTGTCATTTCTGATACTGAAGAAGAGGCTGCTGATATCCCTGCTCCAATGGAGGTTGATGAACCTGCCATTTCTGAGGATAATGTGACTATTGCTGAGATGTGCAAAGGACTGAAGAAAAGGAGAAAATTCAAAGCTGCTGCTCCCAGTGTTGCCACCCCCGAGGCAACACCTGCTACTATTCTAGAACAGGGTGATCCAGAACCTGATCACAGCTCTTCATCATCCTCTGATGAAGAAACTGATGATGACCCTGATGCTGAGGAAACTGGTGAACAGGTTGATGATGATGAACAGGCTGAAATTGATAAAGAAGCCAATGATGATGAAGATGCTGATGACCAAGAACAATCTGATGGTGAAGAGATTTCTGAAACTGGAAGTGAGGAATCTGATTATGATGTGGAGAACTATGGCACTGATAACTTCTACTTTGTTGACTCCAAGAGCCGATACAAGAAGTTTGCCAAGAAGGATATGCTACATGAGAGGAGGATGAACAACAAAGACCTTGAAGCATTCAATCTGATTCCCTTCTTTGAGGAAAGGAGGCTGCTGAATACACTAAGGTACTCTAGTTCTTTTTGTAGTACATGGATTTGTGAATTCTATGCCCATATATGTTCTACAATGATGAAGAGTACTAGTCCAAAGTTTGGTAGAGTGTTCTTTAGAGGATCCATCTATGATATTTCTCCTGCTGCCATTAATGATTTTCTTGGAACTGTTAATGCTAACAATGTTGTTGAGGAGACTGATATGGATGAGATTACTTGCTCTATCACTGGTGGAATTCTGACCAAGTGGCCCAAGAAGTTGTTCACTGCAAATCTGACTAGCTTGCATTCAATTCTTCACAAGCTGTGTGTGTACAACTGGATACCTTCCTCCAATACCACAAGAGTCACTACTAAACATGCTTGCCTGATCTACAAAATTGCTAAGAATCTACCCTTCAATCTTGGTGAGATTATCTATGCAAACATGGTTGGGTTCGGTGGAAAAGTGTCCAAGATTGGAAAGCTGCCATATCCTGCCTTGATTCATGGGTTTTTGATGAATCAAGGAGCTACTAGGAATGTTGGAGATCACTTGACCACTCGGCCACTGATTCTGGGTATTGCTAAGGTTCTGGTAGAAGGAAATCGTGTGATTGATCTGCCTTACAACCCTCCTGCTGCTGCATCTGCCTCTGTCCCTACCACTGATGAACCGAATGTTGCCCCTATTGTTGGCAACACTCCTGCTCACAGCATCTACTTCCATAACTGGTGAGGTAGTATATGTTATTGTTCATCGCAGGTACATTGAAGAACAGGCTGCTGCTCTTGCCACGCAAGTCACACAGCTCAGACTCCAAGCCACTTCTCTTAACAGGCAGGCTGATATCCTTGAAGAAAGGAGCACATTTTGTAAAACCCTCCTATCCACATCCACAGGGGGAGAAGTACCAACTGATGCGCCAACAAATGAACCTGCTACTGTTGAAAGCTCTGGATCTGGCAATGTTGTGATTGAGGATATAATCGATGAGGTTAATGCTGCTGCTGCTGCTGGTAATGAAGCCTCTGATGTTGCCATCCCTGAGGCAACACCTGCAGATCCTGTCAATGCTGATGCTACCGAAGCTGCTACTTAGGGGGAGTTCTTAATGTTAGGGGGAGATTGCTGCTGCTGGAGTTTTCTAAACTCTGCCCTGATCATAATTTTGATCCCACTAACATTACTAACTATTTGAAGTTGATGTAATTTGAATACTTTGTTTATCTTGCCTTTAACTCTGATATTGTTCCTTTGATTTGGTATTGAACTGATAGCACTTAGGATGTCTTTCCCAATGATACTTATGAAGAATTTTGTTGTGCATTTATCATACTCTGTTTAGATGTGCACCAAGTTCTTATCTATAATTACACTGATTCAAACTAACATCTGTTGTGCCTTTGTCATAAACTGATTTTGTGTGCATCAGGTTAAGTGTTTGCGGATAGGTGTGATTGGGGGAGATTGAAGATGTGAGTGTTGAGACCAGTGTTATCACATCTGGAATCACACCCATCCTCTAGGACATTCTCCAGGATATTTGTTCTAACGACTAACCTTTTAGTGTTGTTCAAATTGTGTTTGCTATCATTTCCGGTCAACATCCTTCAGGAAACATGTTCCAGTGATCAACTGCTTAGTGTTGCCTCGATGGTTGTCCTTGGTGCTGTCCCTGGTCAACGACGGTCAACGGCAGTTATTCCCATGACCCAGAATATTCTTGAAACACCTGGAAGGATCTGGAACGTGGTGGAAGGACCTGGAATCAGAGAACCGAGAGTTAAAGAAAGGAAGTTACATGGAAGTTACTTCAACTCCTACAAAAGCGGATCTCAACTTCTCTCCATGATTTCCACTTCATTGATGGATGGATCATCATTCCAACTCTATAAATAGATGAGGAATACGTACGTCCAGCAACCAAGAGAGAGAGCCCTCACTACATACTGAAGCATAGCGCATTTATAGGAACCTATTTTTACGGTTTTAGTGTAGTGATTTCACATGTGTTGTTACACTCGTACAACACTTGTGTATATTATTATCCCATACGTTTTGCTGAGCTGTTCACAGGTAGTGGAAGTTTGTGCTTGAAGTAGGCTTAGACTTAACAATCTAGGTTTGCCATTTGAGAACTTGTTTGGATATTTGATCCGATTTTATGTTTGAGATTTGGAAGGAATGTTTCCAAGTCTCAAATTTGTTTTTGTAATCACTTTTTCCAAGTTAGTGATATTTCAGCCTTGAGGCCGCCACAAACTAATTTTAGTTTGTGGAAATATTGAGTTAATCCTTGTGTTCAAAAGTCTTCCGTTGTTTACTTATTCTCTTTACATTATTCTGAACACATTAAGTGTTGTCTTGAGTGTCGCCACACTTCGAACAATACTTCAACTCAACGGTACCACAGCACTATCAAACTTCATCGGGTAATCAAACAATTATGATTTTGAGTTGTCTTGAAACTTATATAAGTGGTTGGGTTTTTTTTTTGTTCTTTATATAGACTCTAATAACAGGATGAAGTGTAAATGGGTCCACAGTCGGAAAAATAGTGAAGATACAAGTTCTGATAGTGATGCAAGTTCTGAATCAGAAGGTATGAGTGTAAAAAAGACTTATTTATAGTGCTTAGAATTAGTGCAAGGTGTAAAACAAAAACAAACTTGTCATTTGTTATATCAATTTTTGGGAATTCAGCAGATGATGAGCCTATGAAGCAGACAAAACGTAAAGTGAAACTTGTTGAAGCTAGTTCTATAAAAAAATGTCAAATTGCGAGCAGGTCAAAAAAGGTTGTTTGACCGTTAAATTATTTTGGTTAGTTCTTGATATCGAACATTTGATTGTTATATTGGTATATTAGATTAATAGATAAAACATTAATCATTGATTTTTTACTGTGCCCCAGGAGGTCTCTCAGTATCAAAAAAATGAGATATATTATAGATCAAATCTGATGATTGTGGTTAAAGAGCTAAACATTTTGCAATGCAAGCAGGGTCATCTTCATTGGTTGAAGTTGACACCCTTTTGGCTATTATTTGAGAGTATCTACAAATCCGAGTTTGCAATTAGGACTAATGATGGACCAATGCTAAAAAGATTCCATAAGTATGAAGATGACATCCCCAAAATATTATGGAAGTTTGACTTTGAGACATAAAGTTTTGTGATTGGGGATAGTTTTGTGCAATTACTTAGTAGTGATACACATCTAATATGGTATTAGTGGTGGTTCAGTGACTATAGATCAAGTTAGTGTGGAGTATGAAGTTCCTAAATGGGTCAGACGTGTATTTGCAGATGAGCTGAGTATTGAGAAAAAATACTTAGTTTTGTATAAGAATCTAATTCTAAGTAAGCTAAGAAAAACTTTGGTGTGTGAGGATGAAGAGAGTTATAAGGATGTGGCCAGGTTGGTAGTGTGTTATTTGTTATCATGTGTACTCTCTCCAAACAAGAATAATATAGTATTTTTGCACGTCAGTGTTTACTTGGAGATTTTTGCAGAAATATGCAAATTTTATTGGAGCACATATGTGGTGGAGTTCTTAAAAAAGTAGTTAAAGAATATCAGTATGATGGAAGCTAGAAAATGTGCAATCATGCTCCCGGTGAGGTCTCATTTCATTTTATTATTGTTCTAGAATAACAGATTTGGATTGACTCTCATCCCTCTAAGAAACTGTATATATTAAATTAATTATTATTCTTGCTTATATAGTATTGGTTGTGTGAGCACATGGACGTGGTAGCACCCACAGGTGATGTGGTCTTGCCAAGATTCATGAAGTGAGACATGAGAGACATTCACATAGCAATAGAATGAGTGAGGCTTTCTAAGATATCGAAGGTAAAAAACTTTCTATTTTTCTAATTAGTCTAGTTTTTAGGTTTTATCAAACATCCTTTTGATGTTAGAAAACTGTTTATATATGTTAGGTTAAAGGGCAGGTGTTGAGGTCAACTTCATTGGAAAGAGGAAAACTATTAGAACTATTTAAAATAAGGGAAGCGGAGTTTGACAATGTTGTATCACTAAAAACAGATATTGGAGAACTGATGACAAGTGATGAGGACGCAGTTGAAGATAATGGTCAGGGTACAATTGTCAGTGATGGTGTGACTAGAAATGATGACAAACAAAAGAGTCTGGGGGCTGATTGCATGGACCAATCACCAACACAAAATGTAGTTAGAGTGTCAAGTTCAGGACTGGGAGGGGAGTTGACAAATTTGGAAGAAGATGATATTGCTATTGGAGAAGGTGAAAAACTCACTAGCACGTCATGCATGGTGGATGTGGGGGCAAGTATTGAGTGCAACAAACAAGACTTTTGTAACATGGACATTCATATGCCATCTTTCAGTGTGGGACTAACTCAGATTGTAACCCCACAAAAAAAATGTCATTTCCACAATACGTGTTGTGTTGTGTGATTTGGATAACATTGAGGAGAATAAGGATGGTCGGAGTAAAGATGTTTCTGAACTATGTAAAGAGGTTGACCGGCTACGAAAGGAGATTGAGGCTAATAAGATGAAGTTTGATGAGGAGCTAAATCAAAAGGATGAATGCATTAACAACTTACAGTGGGAAAAGGATGAGTTGCACAAAAAAATGGAGGAGACTGGCCAAGATGTTGGAATGCCAATGTACTATAATCCTATGCCAATTACTTGTGACCCAAATAATAACATTGGTGTTGAAGAAGATTTTCGAAAGAATAATACTGGAGAAGATGAAGTTCCAACAGCAACACAAATCTATCAAAATCCCGATAACATTGCTGAGATAGATGTTATTGCGAAAGGCTGAAAAACAAAAAATTCTGCATTGTGGGAATGAACAGACTCCAATTGTTAGAGTTGGAAAGAAGGCATTACATCCATCTCCTAGTTCTTTGGCACTGCGTGTGAAGCAGAGGACAATGAATGCTGGCAGGAAGGCAATAGAGATTTCACCGCCGATGAACACTGTGGATCTAGTTAATCTAGTTGAGCAGGGTCATGAAGGTGGGGAGGATGATTTTGAGATTCATTACAAATCATTCAAATGGAACAAGGATTGTCTAGCTGTGAAGAATATTAGGATTGAGCACAGGAAAAAGATTGAGTTCTTTCTGCAGACTGGGGGAGAAAGGTTTGTTTTAATTTAGTTTAATATCAAAATGTATAGATTTGTATGCATGTGATAACTTTTTATTGTTTTAATTTGAAGACATGTCATTTAGACGGGACGACAACCATTTGCTCAAGTAACAGTGAGGAACATTATTGATATACTACATGATAAGTGTTACAGTACCTCGGTAAAATACAGATCACATTATATCTTATTTTTCATGTATATTATGTGCTTTTAGTTTAGAAGAAAATGAAAATTGTGAACCTATTATTTAGGTGATTGACGCATGATCGGAGTTGTTGCATTTGAAGTATCCTGATGCAGATAAAACTTTGGTGTTCACATCGAGCTGCTGGGTACGTGCTGTATATAATTGCATACTTTGTTGTTGTTTTACCTTGAAGATTTTGTAATTTGTCAATTTTATAATGTTGTTTCTTTTGTTCCCAAAGGAACTGATTAAAGGCGCAGGGGGTGGGAACAACTGAACACTTGAGAGTATAATAGACTCTCGTATCGAGAATTACCTTGACATGGAGCAGCTACTATTTCCAATTGTTGTTGGAGGTTCAAGTGTGGGCTTTCATTGGACACAGCTAAAACTTAATTTGTCTAAAGTTGAATGGAAATTTTACAATTCAGCACTGCCAAGGTCTAGGAGTGCGGTAGATCCGCATTTGACACAAGCAAGAATTGTTTATTAAAAAAGAGATCATAACACATAAGATATAAGTATATATACGTTATTAGCTTTATCAAAAAATTAAGGTGCACATGGCATATACAGATTAAATTGTTATACATTATTATATTCTAATATAAACAAAACCTTTGGAAAAAAATACATTATGATCTTCTAATAGATGGTTAATGAATTAATTATGTTTAATACACATGGAACCGAAAAATAAATTATATACATATACATTACAATCAAAATTACCAATTGGATCCCATTATCCTAAAAATCATATATTTTTAGTACAGCCAATTAGAATATATATGTGAATTATATAAAAATTAACTTGTGATTAGTGAAGTCAAACATGTATTGGTATTCAAACATGTAACCGTTGGGGACCTAGGCTGATATTTTAATTCACCAAAATCCAACCGTTGGAACTACCCCCTGTGTATAACCTAATATATATGTTTGCAGTTCAACAAGTAGAGTATATCATACATTCAAATCTGAGTCAACTTGTGAGAGGAAAAATTACAGAGCATAGCTAATAATTGAAGAAATCTATACATCATCTCTGCAAAAAAAAAAATGTCCCAGCTTAGCCAATCTCGCAGGGGAGCATCGTATCCATGATATGCACGATCGTTTTACGTAACATGTCGATGTCCAGCAACAATCAAGGTGTCTCAAAGCGAGAACAATCCCGGATGATTGTATTATCACTGCGATTTGCATGGTTGGTGTAATTGGTGTACACTGGTAGAATGGGCAGCTTCGCATAATGAAGAAGATGAAGTGCAGAGCACAATACAAGAAACTAATGCAAACATGGTAAGTACTAGAAATACCACCTACAGTGTCACACTTGGGACCATGTTACTAGCTAATTTCATCACATTTGTAACAATAATTCTTTCTTTCTTTTTTGGAGTTATTGCAGTAATGATGATGTAGTTGATACATGTTTTATCCTATCATTATGAACTAGATATTTAGCTATTTTGTGAAGAAGTATTCTGCCCCACATTCAGGTGATGCTCACCATTGTATCCCCCCACCATATGGAAATATTAGTTAAAATAATGTTGAATTTAAGTTTACACAAATATTTTTTTATTCTTGGGGTCTTTCAGCAATAAAAAGAGATATTTCATATATATGCAGGATACAACAAATTGCAACATTGATCTACAAAAGGGCTTGATATATGTTTAGCCAAAAAATGTCTATGTGCAAGTGTACACGATCGTTATTGCAATGGCAAGCTTAACCAAGTT
>JAPKLY010000254.1:532960-562641 GCA_026898435.1 Prunella vulgaris | reverse complement strand
TACCCTCCTCAGTTTCAAAGACATTCGACAGAATGACTATCACATTGAAACAAATACTGAGGACAATAGTGAATATCTGTTGATGACTCACTATTTGAATTATCATAAACACATCGTCGAAAAACTTCCATCTTTCTCGTCTGGTTTGTATTATACATACATCAGACCCTCAAATCTCCATATAGCTCTTAATCTAAAATTTAATGATCCAAATTCTTTCAAACTATGGCATTAGCGGTTAAAACATCCAGAACAATCCATGACGCGTCGGATTCTATGTAATTCATCTGGCCATAACATAACACACAACAGAATCCCTTCTGTTAATGAATACATATGTGATGCTTGCACAAAGGGTAAGCTCATAATTCGTCCTTTTAGTAGTAAAGTAAGAACTGAATCTCCTAAATTCCTTGAACGGATTCAAGGAGATATTTGTGGACCAATACATCCAGCATCTGGACCATTTCAGTATTTTATTGTCCTAATAGATGCATCCATTCAGTGGACTTATGTAACGATGCTATCCACTCGCAATACTGCTTTTGCAAAGCTTATTGCACAGATCATCCTGTTGAGATCTCAATTCCCAGATCATCCTATTAAATCCATTCGTATGGATAATGCCGGTGAATTCACCTCTAAGGCATTCGATGATTTTTGCATGGCACTGGGAATCAAAGTGGAGCATTCGGTCCCTCATGTTCATACTCAAAATGGTCTAGCTGAATCATTAATTAGACGTCTTAAATTAATCTCTAGATCACTACTACAAAAAACGAACTTACCTGTTTCATGTTGGGGGCATTCAATCTTATATGCATCATCACTAATCCAATTCCGACCAACTGCATATCATGAATATTCCCCTATTCAACTCGTGCGTGGAAATGAACCTAACATTTCCCATCTGCGAACATTCGATTGTGCAGTGTATGTTCCAATACCACCACCTAAGCGAACATCTATGGGCCCACAAAGGAAACTCGGTATTTACATCAATTTTGTATCTCTCACAATACTTAAATACCTCGAGCCTTTAACTGGGGATCAGTTTACAGCCCGTTTCGCTGACTGCATATTCGACGAAGATCTATTTCTGGCCTTAGGGGGCGAGAAAAATACCACAATTAATAAATGTCGTGAAATTATGTGGAACACAAAAGATCTTCAATACTTAGACCCACGCACTAGTCAAAACTTGAACCAAAAGTTCAAAAGAAAATAAACCTGCAATAATTAGTAAGTAATCTGCCAGATGCATTATCAAATGCATTACTGATTATAAATGAAGTGATCGTGAATAGTTAAGGATGGCCCTATACGCCAGAAGCGTAATGAACCTCCTTACACAAAACCATGGTATATTAATGCTAATAATATATTCAGTCACTCATGAAATCTCCTGAAGAGATTCGTCCTGAAGACGAGAAATCCTAGTAAAAAGCAAGTGCACATAGCAATCAAAATACTAGGATTGCGGAACACCCAGATCAATGGGAAATGATCAAGATCTGGTTTACATGAATCTTAATAAACACAGGAGACAAACATATCACTGTTGTAGACAACATATTCGTACCCATAATTGCTCTTTCTAAAATCTGGTACCAGAATCTAAATTTGATTAGATGCAATAGAAAGAAGCAAATATGGAAGAGCTAGACTCGCAAAATAAACTGTTTTGTTCTATCGTACATACCCCCTAAATATTTTATCCCTGAAGGATATAAATGGGTATTAATACGAAACAAAATGAAGTTGAGAGATACAAAGTGAGATTAACAGCTTAAGGGTTTTTCGCAGTGACTCATTATTGAGTTTGATGTGATCAAACAAATTCTCCTGTTGTTAGTATTATAAAGTTCCGACATATATCCCTGGCAGTTAAACGCACTTAATGGACATAATTACCGCATACTTATACGGATCATTAGATTCTGACATCTATATGAAAATCCCTGATGGATTAAATATTCCCCAAATGAGGAATAACGAACATCGTAGTATGTTCAGCATTAAGTTGCAACACTCGTTATATGG
This sequence comes from Prunella vulgaris, assembly GCA_026898435.1. Classification (NCBI taxonomy): domain Eukaryota; kingdom Viridiplantae; phylum Streptophyta; class Magnoliopsida; order Lamiales; family Lamiaceae; genus Prunella; species Prunella vulgaris. Next base: position 560,598 of record JAPKLY010000254.1, on the reverse strand, counting down.
CTTAAAACAGTCAGGTCGTATGTGGTATAATCGACTAAGCGAATTCCTCCTGAAGAAGGAATACGTAAATAACGAGGCTTTTCCTTGTGTCTTTACTAAGAAATCCCTTAATGGTTTTTGCATCATCTCGGTGTATGTGGATGATCTAAACATTATCGGAACAAGGAAAGAGATTGAAGAAGCAAGTTCAATCTTAAAATCTAAATTTGAAATGAAAACTTTGGGTAAAACCAAGTTCTGTCTCGGTCTGCAGATCGAGCATTTCCCTGAAGGAATACTGATACACCAATCAGCTTACCTAAAGAAAGTGTTGGAGAGATTCCATATGGATAAATCTCATCCTTTAAGCACTCCAATGGCTGTCCGTTCCCTTGATTTGGAAAAGGACCCATTCAAACCTAAGGAAGATACCGAAGAGCTATTGGGACCTGAAGTTCCATATATAAGTGCAATTGGTGCACTGCTCTATCTTGCCAACTGCACTAGGCCTGATATTGCCTTTGCAGTGAATTTACTTGCAAGGTTCAGTGCCTCCCCTACGAGGAGACATTGGAATGGTATGAAACATATCTTACGATATCTTCAAGGTTCACAAGATCTTGGTCTTTTCTATCAAAGAAACCAAGACAAAACACTTATAGGTTATGCTGATGCTGGTTATCTATTTGATCCCCATAATGCGAAATCGCAAACGGGTTATGTTTTCCTCTGTGGTGGAACAGCCATTTCATGGAGATCTGTCAAACAAACTCTGGTGACCACTTCGTCAAACCACTCAGAGATCATAGCTCTATACGAAACTGCACGAGAATGTGTATGATTAAAGTCCCTTGTAAAACACATTCACGATTCGTGTGGTATCCCTTCTGTTGACTTAAGCCCATCAATTATCTACGAAGATAATGTTGCATGTATTGCACAAATGAGCAATGACTATGTCAAAGGGAACTTGACGAAACATATATCCCCAAAATTCTTTTATCCTCACGAACTCCAGAAGAGTGGTAGATCACGATAAAACAAGTACGCTCAAGTGACAATATAGCTGATTTGTTCACTAAATCCCTTCCCACAACGACTTTTGAAAAGTGCGTACATGGAATCGGGATGCGTCGACTTGGAAGGTTGTTATCTTCAGGGGGAGTAACAAATGTTAAACAATCCTGATGATTGTATCCTCGAGGCCATTTGTAACACTCCACTAAGTAACACTAGCATTCTTCCTTGTCATATTATATCCAAGGGGGAGTGTTATAATATATGTAAATATATTATTATATTGATGGATATAATATTAGGAATATATCCAGTGGGCTTTAGGCCCACAAGACTTAGGGTTAGGTATTGTATTTATACTGTATCATTCCTTGTATAATGTACACTTACATATCATTGTAAACGGCAGTTCATATTAGTATAATCTCCTGGCTTGGTCGCCCCCAGACGTAGTCACTCCGTGACGAACTGGGTCATCAATACTGTGTCTTTTACTTTACGCTTTCCTCTCGAGATTACAACAGAGTATACTTGCTTCCAACATAATAGAACAATTGAAGCCTCCTAATTTGCAGAGAGATTTTCAATTTGTATGGAAGAAACAGAAATCCCTCTCATTCCTTTTGCACTTGCTGATTATTAATACAAAAGGAGGGTCAACTCTTTCTCTTTGTATCAAACGAGATTTCAGAAAGAAGGGCGGTGAGACAGCACGACTTTGATCGAACGCGGCCAGATCCAGGTGGCTGAGACGAGGCGGCGAGACCCAGATACCGGCGGTGGAAGAGTCTTGGCGTCGCGAAGAAGCATAGGCGACTTCCGACGATTCCTGGTCGCGGCTCAATTTCCAGATCTGTGGCAAATGGGTTTCTGAAACAGGAACTCGGCGACGGCGGTTTCTGGGTTTGCGATGATGTGATCAGCAGGAGTGGCTTTGACAATTTCCGATTTGCAGATGGTTGTGCGGATGAATTCCCAGCAATATCAGTGGCAATCGGCGGCAAGGGATCAAGATTTATCCGGCGACGCGGGATTTGGGCCGATTGGCGCGATGAAGCCAAATTCCAGATCGAGGGAGAATTGGATTTGCGGCGGAAGTAGCAGCAATAAGCGACGGAATTTGGGGATATTTGCGTTGGCAAGAAACCGGCAACAACAAAGCTCCAATCTGCGGCGCGATTTCAGATCAACAGCAGAGTTCTAGCTGTGCGATTCTATGGCAGAAGTGGGTTCCAATCGTGGGACACTCGCAAGCGCGATTTCCGTGCGGCAAAATTTCATGGCGCGGATGCAGTGACTCAAACAGTGGCTTCCTCTGGGAATTAACGGCGGCACAATGGAGAAACTCGGCGGCGACAGAGTTTCCGGCACAATTGGCGGAGCAAAGTGCTGGCGGCAAGAGCGTGATTTGCAAAGGCATGGCGGTAATGGCTTTGTGCGCGATTTTCCGGCTGAGATCGGAATTTCGGGGCACAATTGACAGATTGCGCATGATGTGGCTTGACCGGCGATTTAGCAGACGGACTTCCAGCGAAATCACTGGCATAATTCCGGCAATAGCGGCTGCGTGGAAGTTGACTTTTCCAGGCAATGAAATTCTTCTGATTTTGGGCCACAACAATGGCGCTTGAAGTGTGAAAAGTTGGACCAATTCTGATTCCTGTGCAAGGATTTGGAATGCGAATTTGGGCTTTGAAAGAATATTTTGGGCCAAACTTAATCAATGAATTAACTTGAGCCATTTTAAAGAACATAACTGCGAATTAATAAATTTAAATGGATTATAATGAAATTAATCCACCAAATTTATCTAAATAATTCTTAGGCCTTTAAAGAAAATTAATTTTCTTCTAGCCCATTAAATTATTTATAATATTTTGCCACCATTTTCTTTAAATCCAATTTTGACCTTCATCTTTTGGCCTTGCAGCTTTTCATCCTTCATCATGGTTCACTTTAAGATAACCAAGTTATCATCTGGAGTTTGTCACTTAGTAATTCTCAATATTAAACATCAATCGTCTATTGATCATCCTTCATCATCGAATATCAACTGCCACTTGATCATCCTTCATCAGCGAGCACCAACCATCACTTGATTATCTTCATCAGTAAGCTCAACCACCACTTGATCATTTTCATCAGCCAACTCAACCGTCAATTGATCATCTTCATCAGCGAGCTCAACCACCACTTCATCATCTTCATCAGTGAGCATCAAGTGCAACTTGATCACCGTCAACATCGAACATCAACACCATTTGATCATCTTCATTAGTGAGCATTAGACAGTGGATGAAGGGACTTATCTCATATCGAAGAGTGATCTCAAGAGGTCTCATCATCCAAATCATCCAAAGTGTGGTCTTGAAGGCAGCAAATCATGAAGATTCTGATTCAAACAACGTGGAGTCTTTGCCAACACTAGGACAATGCATCACCATTGAGCAAGAGAGGATGAACAAACCTTTAAAGTTTGTTGGTGAGATGCAGCAAGCAGTAGCGCAGAACTTCAATCCTGGATGCGGCATTTGAGCGATCAAAGTATCAACAGAGTAATTGATATCACAACATCAAGCTTGGTGTGACAGCTATGAAGGGTGCATTGGAAAGCTTGTGAGCAGTGGGGAGCAACTCAACAGAGAAGTGGCTTTGAAGCTTCGAACTAGAGTGCCACACTTCGACCTTTATTGCTGACGTTAGAGAAAAGAAGTATAAGACCCAGACAATAGCATGCAAGCAGCTTGACTATGATGTGATGGTCATTCCACAACTGCCTTGAGTGAAGATGACCTTAAAGGACTTGATGCAGATCTGGTAGCTCAAACAGAATGTTTGCCTTCTTAGCGATTCCAAACAGCGAGATGGGATTTGGCTCGGACTTTGCATGATCCATCGATGTGAGCAGCAAAACAAAGAGCTTGCACTTGTAGGGCTTAGTCGTCAAGGGCGCGAGCATTCAACAGCTTTGCAACAAAGTGATGGGCCTAAGCATGCATCAAATTTTGCAACATGATAGCTTCGAGCAAGCATGTGAATTTCTGACCACGAGAGTGAATATTGGCGGCGAAGAGCACGCAAGTGTTAGCGATATGGACACTGCTTAAGTGTGCACGAGGTTGGCGACTGGCAGGCATTGGGCAGTTGACAGTAGCAAGAGGAGCAACTCCATGAGCTAATAGGAAGAATAAGATGTTGTCTTTGAAGCTGGAGCACAAACAACGATCTCTTCAGAGTGCCAAAGGCAAGACTTGAGCTGCTGTGGAAAGCATCTTTGTTATCAAGAAGATCACAGATTTGGAGAGCGCCATAGCAGAATGCTTGAAGAAGTCCCATTTGAAGCTTGAGGCTGCTTTGAAGGAGTTGAAGAACATTGACCCCTTTTGCATAGCTCATGTAGGATCGTCTTTGTATAGCTTGATAGGATGCACTTGTACTTTGATTTGCTCTATGTGATCAACTCAATCTGCTTTATAAATGAAACTTCATCAGCTACTTGCATTTGAGCTTCTATGCCACCTTTATTGTTTTCAACATCTCATTAAGTATTCAAACTTAAACAAGATAATTGAAACATGACTGGACTTAGAGATTTCTAAGTTGCCTACGTACCCCTGTAAGAGGATCAAACCATAACGTAGTTCAAAAGAAATATCAATTTGATTTGATTTGATTTGGGAGGGTGCCATAAACAGTTTATACTCATGTGGGCTTGGAGTGACATACAGTTTAAACTCGTATCAGGGAGTCTTCAATTTGTAAATAGTTTAGTCTCGTGTCAAAGAGATATGATTTGCATTTGATTGATAGTTTATACTCGTATCAGGGAGTAGTCCAAACAGTTTAAGCTCATGTCGAGGAGCATTGACTTGGGCATTTGATAGACAGTTTATACTCGTATCATGGAGTAGTCCAAACAGTTTAGACTCGTGTTGAGGAGCATTGACTGGGGCATTTTCAGATGGTCTCTTCAAACTCCATCTTTCCTTGTTGAGCCAGCTGCATTATCTTTTCTTTGAAGATGAAGCATTCTTCAATTGGATGGCCTACCAACCGATGGTACTTGCAGTACTTTGGATCATCACTTCGTCCAGCTTCTTTTGGTCGTTTCATCCGAGGCAACTCGATGAGTTCTGCATCGATCAAGTCATCAAATATCCTGGAGACGTCAGAGTCTAAGAATGGATATTCTTTATGTTGCATCTCTTTCAGAGTCAACCCCCTTTGCCCCTTGTCGCGAGGTAGATCCATTATGAGTTCCTTATATGAAGGCTTGCATAAGACTTGTCGCGATGCTTTTGAAGTGATGGACATTCGACTCCTCTTGCATCCATGCTTAGCTCCATGTCGTGAGCTCTTGTAGCCAGATCTTCAAAGGTCTTCGGTTGGATTCCTTGAAGAATGTAGCGGAGGCTCCACTGCATGCCCTGGATGCACATCTCAATTGAAGACATTTCAGAGAGTCTATCCTTGTAGTTCAAGCTAAGATTCCTCCATCGATCGATGTAGTCAATGACAGGCTCTTCCTTTCGTTGGCGCGTGTTTGTCAGTTCGATCATGCTGACTGTCCTCATTGTGTTGTAGAAGCGGTTGAGGAATTCACATTCCATCTGGTTCCAACTGTCAATTGAGTTAGGTTCCAAGTCGGTATACCAGTCGAAGGTATTGCCCTTGAGGGAGCGAACGAACTGCTTGACCAGATGATCGCCATATGTCCCAGCATTATTGCAGGTCTCGACAAAGTGTGCCACATGCTGCTTTGGGTTGCCTTTGCCATCGAACTGCTGGAACTTTGGAGGCTGGTAGCCGACTGACATCCTCAAGTTGTTGATCCTGTCAGTGTAAGGCTTGGCATAGCTATGGCTTGACTTGGAGTCGCCTTCGAATTTCCCTTTGACTGTCTCCAATATAAGCTCTTTGAGTTGGTCGACTTGTATCCCGCCATCAGCTGATATCGGCAGTTCACTAACAGTTGGTTCAATTTCAGCTGCTTGGTATTTGCTTGAAGTCTCCACTTCGTCACGGTCTTCAACTTGTTTTCCATGAGCGTGACTTGACTCAACACCGTCTACTTTGCTAATCAGCTTAGCAATTGTAGAGTCTCGTTATTTGACATGGCTGGTGAGGCTTTCAACAGCTTTGAGCAAGCTTGACAGTCTCTCTTCAATGGTTGAAGTGTCCGCCATCATCACTGAAGTTGCTTCTGAAGTTGATGAGGAGTCTGACTGAGAGCGTGGAGTTGAACTTGCTGAATCAACTTCATCATCCTTTGCAGCTCGAGGTGATCTGTTCCCCAATGAAGAGTTGGTCTGTGAAGAGTCTTCTTCAAACTGCAACCTCTTTAATATGCTTCGTGTGACCACGTTGGCTTCAACATTCTTGGATGGAGCAGCTCTAACAACGATCTTGCATCTTGAAGACATGTTGAAGATGGTTGATGTAGACTTGAAGCTTTGAAGTCTTGAAGAGGAGAGATGAGAGGTAGAGTGATGTCCCACCGGGCGTGCCAAATTTGTGATAACAATTCTTGTGTAAGAAAATATTTATTAACACTTGATATTGAAATACAACAATTTTCTTCAACTTTGGGGTTCTTCCCTCTGACTTGGTCCTCTGATTCTCCTTCAACTTTGACTTGGCTTTGGTCTGACTTTGAATGGGCTTGACTTTGACTTAGTTTGACTTGAAACACTTGATCCAAGGACAGTGAAGTCTTATTTTGGATCGAGTGAGGTCAGTGGAAGATTTTGATGAACACTTCAAATTTGATGAAGAACGATCTTCAAATCTTCAAGTATGGATTTGGGTTGTAACGCTTGATCGGAGGGGTCCTGAACCTTGATCTCTGATTGGAGTGCGCTTGTGGATGAACTTGATGAAGAACTCTTGAAGACGGCAATGAACGCTTGAAGTCTTCAAGTTGATCTTCGATTGGAAACGTTTGATCAGAGGGATGGAGCTCCTTGATTCTGATCGAGGGATGTTTCTGATTGGATTTGGTGAAGAACAGTTGAAGTCGGCGAAGAACGCTTGATGATCTTCAAAGTGTTCTTCAAGAAAAACGTCTGATCGGAGGGATTTGACCTCTTGTCTTGGATCAAACAATGTTTCTGGAGGGTTTGGAAGAAGAACGGCTTGAATATTCGAAGAACTTCTTCAGATTTGGTGAAGAACACTTGAATCTTCGAAGAGCTGGATCGATGGATCTTCTTAGCTCGCAGTTTTGCTCGTCGAGAGGATTGCTGCTACTCGTTCATCTTCGATGGGTTTGGACCACTTCAAATGATCAAGAAAGACCCATATTTATAGGGTGGAGAGGTGAAGACATTCCTTTCTTGTGCTGACATGTGGCACACTCCGGTTGGCTAGTGCCGATTTGATTGGCAAGATTAAGTAATCAACCAAATTTAGCTTGATTGATTTCTGTCGTCTTCATAAATAGGGCAAATCTGCCATTTATTGTCATTTACGAGTGCCGGGAGACTCGTAATTTAATAACGACTTGTATTGTGTACAATAAATATCATTTACTATTTAATTAGAGAATTAATTTGATTAGGATTTGGCCTCTTGTCTTGGATTAAACGGTGTTTCTGGAGGATTTTGACGAAGAACGAGTTGAGTCTTCGAAGAACTTCTTCAGATTTGGTGAAGAAGACTTGAATCTTCAAAGAGCTGGATCGATGGATCTACTTAGCTCGCAGTTTTGCTCATCGAGAGGATTTCTGCTACTCGTCCGTCTTCGATGGGTGTGGACTACTTCAAATGATCAAGAAATACCCATATTTATAGGGTGAAGAGGTGAAGACTTTCCTTTCTTATGCTGACATGTGGCACACTCCGGTTGGCTGGTGCCGATTTGATTGGCAAGATTAAGTAATCAACCAAATTTAGCTTGATTGATTTTCGCCGTCTTCATAAATAGGGCAAATCAGCCATTTATTGTCATTTACGAGTGCCGGGAGACTCGTAATTTAATAACGACTTGTATTGTGTACAATAAATATCATTTACTATTTAATTAGAGAATTAATTTGATAAATCCTCAAAATTAAAATAGTAATATATATTTTATATTTATCTAATTTATACACGTGTCATTATTTAATTGGGGTAGCAAAATTTATTTGCTTACAATACCAAGATTTAAAGGGATGACGAAATAATTAAGAAACACATATTTATTCTCATAAAAATATATTTTGCCCATATAGTAATACACATTTGTTCATATAGTAACACAAACAGATAGATAAATGTATGTTACTATTAGAGCAAATGTTTGTTAATACACATTCATTTATTTTTATAGAATAAATCATTTTTCACATAATGCAAGAGCAAAATGTGTGTTACTATAAGAACAAATATTGACTATTCACAAATATTTATTTATTTTTATAGAAGTAATTATTTTTTTCATATAATAACATATGTATTATATGAAACAATATATCTAGATTTAAATGGATGATGAATAAATTAAAAAACACATATTTATTCTCATAAAAATATATTTTGTCCTTATAGTAACACACGTTTGCCCATATGGTAACATAAATTGGGTGACAAATGCATGTTACTATAAAAGCAAATATGTGTCATTATAAGATTAAATGTGTGTTACTATATGTATAAATATTTATTTGTAATATAATATTAAATTTATATTTTAATCAACAAAATAATTAAAAATAAAATTTAAAATATATTTTAAAAAAGGTAAAATAAAATTGTTGGCGTGAGGAATGAATGGGATTTGGGGTGTTGGCGTGAGTTGGTGGTGTGTGGTGGCAGGGGGGCGGGCAATTAGAATGTAGACGTGGGATGAGGGAATGTATGAGCGCGTGGGCATCTTTTCTTTTCTTTTCTTTTTTATATTTAATAATTTCTACGGTACAAAATTTCTACTCAAGTGTTGCTCATATATATATATTAACATTGTGAATATATTTGTAATCCATTCAAATTGATGCACCAATTTTAAAGTGAGAAAAAAATAGAACACTTATTTGTAGTAAATTCATTAAAAATATTACCTTTTTTTCTACGTGAAATTTATCTGATTTCTCAGTTGTAATAGAAATAATAACTTTCTAAGGGTTGTTTACAAAGAGGATTATTTTTTTGGACACTCCACTTTAAAATTTTGGCCATCCTATTAATTTCTACTACTTATAATATTTGAAAAAAAAAATTATTACAAGTATTTAAGTTAAAAAAGAACTTTGCGTTGAATCAGTCTTATATGTGAAAGGAATCTCACACTTAACCCATATTTTAGCAAGACAAAAAATTTGAAACACCCATTTCTACTTTAAATAATTTTTTAATTTTTTTCTGTTGTGATTCTCTTTTCAAGAAGTTTCATAAGGTCCAAATATCTTTTCCATTTTTTATATGTACTGATCTTAATTTTTTTCTCAAGTTTAGCCTGTTCTAAAAAATCATGAACAAGTTTCCTAATAATTTTATTTTAATTGTTGATAAAATAATCGACGTACGTGCTTAAGAAAGTAATTAATCAAGTCCGGATTGATGCGTCCAGAATAATTAATTGAGCATGAAGAAAGAACCAGATCGAAGAACGCTCTGACAAGTCGCCAGTTATTAAGCTGGTGACGAGTCAGCAGCTTATAGTGAAGCAGGCTGGTGACGATCCAGCAGCTTCTATTTCCTTTATAATGTAAATGAATTCATTCGAATAAGGGACACAAAATTTACCCCCTAACGAAAAGTTGTTTAAACGAGGTGCTTATATATACGACCTACCTGCTTACATATAAAATCTTGCATGTATATCTATTTCAGCTTATAATTGGTGTAATCGACATGATTATAGCCACATAATCGTGCTTACGAAAATTACATCAATAATTTGGCGCTAGAAGGAGGGCCTGAACCTCGGATTCGAAGTTTGCGGAGCTAATTCGAAGAAATATGTTTATTGGCTTTAATTCTTTTAAATTATTTAAAAATTGCTGTGGTTATGGTGGAAAGAAGTTCAATCCATTAAAAGATCGAAGGGAGAGAAGCAGTCAACTCTGAGAACCGTCATCCAGACTACATCGACGTCATCCCACAAGACCATCTCCCATGTCGGCGTCGCCGGTATATCCGACTGGATTTGAGGCTCGGTACTGCATACCGCCTATACATCTCTTCATAGCCGACGGGTATGTTTATCATAAAATCGATACATACTGCTTATCCTATTCACCGATTTTTTAATTGGGCCCACAAAAATTACCGATAAATTCTGGAGTTAATGGCGGCCACCACCATTCGCGCGCGAAACCTGGTTGCGTAGGGAGTTGTTCGTCATATGAATTAAAAGAAAAATGCTTGCTGATTCAGAAATTTATCGCCAATATTGAACGATTGCAGGCGGTTAAAAGGTCAATATTTAGTTTTGACTCATTCAAAGAAGTTACTTTATAACCTGCTAAATGGGAGAATTACTAGAGAACAAAGTTATTTGCTCTCAGATTATTAATTTGGGCCCAAATCTTTCACAACCAAATAAAGCCCAAATGAGGAGGACCTGCTGCCAATCTTTAAAAATCCACAACTTCCCCCTAAAAAAAGAATGAAAAGGAGGGGCGAGATAAAGGCCTGTGAATTTTTATACGTGTATATGCATGATGGATTAGTGATTTAATTGGGCCAAATACAAATTTGAGCCTAATTAAATAAAATGGATTACCCAAATTTGTAAGATTAATTTATTTGGGCCTTAGTTGATTATTAAACAATTGGGCCATCTCCAATAATTTTTGCCCATCTCAAATCCCAAAAGGAAAAAATGGCCCATCTCAAATAAATTAATCTTGCAAGATAAAAGTTACATTCAATTGCAATATTAAATTCAAGGTATAAAAATTACTTCTTCAAGAAATTAAATTCCCTACAAAAAAAAATTGCTTCTTAAAGCAATTAAAATCCCGAAGAAAAATTTGCTTCTTAAAGCAATTAAAATCCAAAGAAAAAAAATTGCTTCTTAAAGCAATTAAAATGCAGATGCCTCCGGGCACGACAATCACCAGATGCCTCCGGGCACGATTATCACCAGATGCCTCCGCGCACAATTATTACCAGATGCCTTTGAGCACGATTATTCCGTCTTTATAGGCGATGTCCTCCCGCCTATATTGACGACGACGCCTAAATAGGCGATGCGCCTTCCAGAGGCATAATTCCGCCCATATAGGCAATACGTCTTTTCGAAGCAGTAATTCTTCTTGAAGGCAGGATTATCTCGTCTTTATAGGCGATGTCCATCCCGCCTGTATTGACGTCACCACCTATATAGGCGATGCGCCTCCCAGAGGCATGATTTCGCTCATATAGGCGATGCGCCTTCTCGAAGCAGTAATCCTTCTTGAAGGCAGGATTATCCCGTCTTTATAGGCGATATCCATCCCGCCTATATCAACAATGCAGATTAGCAATACGCGAGAACATTTTAAATCATTCAACTCTTGATCATAAATCACAATCAACAGTTGAATGGGGGGCAGGAAATGATGTTGATAAAGAGCAGTTAGCTGGTTGTCTGATTCAAGCAGACAGCTCAGCAGACAGCTCAAGATTCAGACAAACAACTCGATGAACAGGTATGTGAGCGCGAAACTATTGATACCTCAACACTACACTGGGGGGCAGACCCTGATACACTAAATCATCAGGAAGCAAAAAGCTCGAAATACGCAATGACACTAGTCCCATAACGTTATTGTCAAAGCTCGAGGCAAAGGTCGTTAAAGTGCTTGGTTTCACTAAGGTGTCCTTCTTAAAGGATCGCTAAGAACCCACAGCCCAACATAAAAAAGACTCTCAAGAGACGAAAGTGTCTAAGGTAAGGTTTATAAAACCCAATCGCCCAAGAGAGCAAAAAAGTACTATTTGTGGCCCTAAAGTAGCGTAAAACGAACAATTCGCTTCCGTAAGTGGTGCAAGATGAACATTTGTGTACCAAAATATAAAAGCAAGCAAAAGACAATAACGTGCGAAAAATATAAACAGTTGGGGGCATATTCACCAACGGCAGGTGTAATCTATCCTTCAACCGGAGTGAATGGTGGCATCTCAGCTGGCTAAATCTCATCCATCAGTATGAAAAAAGCAGAGCCGATACTTCAACGAAAGTCGCAGCAACCAAGCGGAAGCACTCGCCAGGAAACCATACATTGAATATTCCAGCAATAGCAAAGCACAAAGGATCTCCAGAATGATCAAAAAACTGTAAACTATTTTTCAAATGCATCTACTTGCAGGTATAAAGAAACACAAGAAGCCAATGCTCACTCAGCCCGCACGAATGGAGAAATTAACGCAGAGATTCAAATAACCTACAGGTATCTGAAAGGATTGCACAATACTTTTTTTTCCTACGACCGGTTTATCCACAAGGGTGGTTTACGGCTAGGTTTTTAATGAGGCTTGTAGCATCCTTCTATGTATTCGTAACACGGTTATAGAATTCTGCGAAGCCACACTTGATGCATCTATGCATGAATACAAGGAAATACAAGCACAAAGAAGAAGACAGAGCAAAAGGCATATCAATTCAAGCTCAATCTACTTCCTTGCACTGGAGAAATCTTGTAAATATTCAGATAGCCTGATGCTCGTTATTCATCTAACGATTTAAACAAACATCAGGCTAGGGGGCAACTATTGATAAAATAATCGACGTGCGTGCTTAAGAAAGTAATTAATCAAGTCTGGATTGACGTGTCCAGAAGAATTAATTGAGCACGAAGAAATAACCAAATCAAAGAACGCTCTAACAAGTTGCCAGTTATTAAGCTAGTGACGAGTCAGCAACTTATAGTGAAGTAGGTAGCTGTTCAGCAGCTTCTAGTGAAGCAGGCTGCTGACCAGCAGCTTATGATGAAACAGGCTGGTGACGATCCAGCAGCTTGTATTTTCTTTATAATATAATTGAATTCATTCGAATAAGGGACACGAAATTTACCCCCTAACGAAAAGTTGTTTAAACGAGGTGCTTATATATACGACCTACTTGCTTACATATAAAATCTTGCATGTATATCTATTTCAGCTTATTATTGGTGTAAACGACATGATTATAGCCACATAATCATGCTTACGAAAATTACATCAACATTAATGAAAAATTCAATTAAAGCAATAAGCATCACACTAACAAAAGTTGGATAAATGCAAAAGAATATTGAAATAGCAACCATAAATAGTCACAATAAGCACATAAATAATGTAATAAACTGGATTTATCAATGGGGATGGGGATTTCCCATGATCTTGGGGACTGAGGATTGTAATCTTGGTCCCTCCCCATTGACATTGCTATCAGTAGTTGAAACATCTTCTATGTCATCAATTGATAATCAATCACCTTGTGATACCATGAATTCAACTGATGATACTATTAATAACTTAAAAAATGACTCTCAATTTTAAGGGAAAAGGAGAAATATTTTCTAAGATTTGGTTGGAGTATAAATAAGTTGATTGTCCGGATAGTGCAAAAACATTGTGTAACTGTTGCAAGTCAAAACTTCTAATTCTCAAAAGTAAGAGTACTATTCATCTCTCATGAAATTTGGTGGATGTGTTAAGCGGATGATTAGTCAAAAGCAATAGAAAATTATTAGTATTCAAGAAACGGTTGTTGACAATCAACAAATAACACATGCATTAACATATGTTTTTAGTTTGATATGACAAAAATGAAAGAGACAATGACATACTGAATTCTAATGCATGAGCATCTCTATACATGTGGAGGAGAAATGTTTCAATATAATGGAAAAGTAGCCCTTTTGACAAAAATTTTAACGTGACACTATTAAGAAAGATTATGAGCAAGTGTGGTTTTCATTAACTATAATGAAGAATTTCATTAACTATAATGAAAAAAGATTGAATATGTTTTCAAAACTTATGCAACAATTACAATTATCTCATAAGAAACTTATTCTTGAATGAAAAACAAGGTGATATTCTACATACTAGATGTTGGCTACTATAATTTTGTTCAAAATAGTGTTCTCAAGGTACATATAGCGAGAGTCACACTACCGAAGTTGTCCAAACAATGAAGTCTAGTTGAACGTAGAAAAACTTATTCCTATTTAGAAAGTGTTCAATGCAGCTATGTATCATTTTTTATAGTATATATCGAACATCGAATTTATTTCTCAATAAAATTTATTGGACCAAATTATGTTGGATAATATTTATCAAGACAAAGATCAAAGTAAATGTATTCTCAAAATGATTGGGGCTATGAATGATAAATTTGATTAGTGTTGTGATTATTGTAGCTTGTTGGTGTCCATATGTGCCATTTTCGATTCTAGGGGTAAAATGTGGGTTATTAATTTTTGCTTCCTAAAAATGTATCCCATGAATTAAAATGGACAAAACATCATTAACATTGAAAAAAAAATTGTCTGAATTATATGTTGAATATATTGTTGAAGTACAATCCAATAAATATGTTCAAAGTGGTGAAAGAGTTCAGAGTGGCATAGGTACTCTCCTTCAAGTTTCATATTTGGGTTGGCCAGAATTTTCTAAATATGTGAAATCAACTTAAATTACTCAACCATAATAGTTTGATTTGAGTGTATATTTGGAAGAATGTTGCTTCATTTGTAAGGGAGAATCAACGCCATTTGATTCTTTATAATGATATAAGGTCAACAATTTATGGTATCAAAATTTATCCAAATGCTTTGAGATATATTACTCACTCTATACCACATAAATTTGCACATTTTTTCTTATTTGACCATATGCATTTGGCTAATAACATGTGATTGTCTGTAATTTTTTAATATAGTATGATTGTAGATGCATGATCAAACTTCAATGTAATCTTTTATATTTAGGCTCTGTTTGATAGTACATAGTGGTGTGTTATCGCACCTCAAATTATCTTTATTAGATACTAATTGTCTCTACTCTATAGTAATCATTCCTCAAGATTCAAATGAAGTGTTGTTTTTTTCTATTGTTAATGGCTGCTTAATATTATGAAGTTGTACTTCCAATATTTTCATTTGAAACTTTGAGCTGTCATATTAACTAAAGTAAGTCTCTTTTTCACTAAGTGTCCCGTGCAATTTAAGTGTATTTTTAAAAAGTTATACGTATTATAACTAAAAAGATATATCATTCAAAAAAATCAGTAATAACACATGTAACTATTCAATAGTCTTTTGTATAACTCTTTAAAAATGCAGTTGAGTTGCACTGTGCACCTAATGCATAAAACTAAGGTTATTAGCTGAGTAGGCAATGGAAGGCGATAGTGATTATTAATTCTTGCAAAAAATCGGAACTAAGGTAGTGATGCATCTGTTTTTCCAGATAAGAACCTAAAATTCGTGTTATCGCCTATTGTTGGACCCAGAAGGATTCTAACACGAATAATTAGAAATCTGACCTCTGAGATGTAATGCAGAATATTTCGAACCAGATTGTAATCCTCGTCCTTCTACGTTCTCGGGGTCTCAGTCACAGTATATGCAAACCAAGTTTTCACGAATAGTAATGTATTTAATATGTTTGTATGTTTTCGATGATAGTCTTTTTTTTCTGATGCCTTGGTCTCTTCTAGAATGAATTGCTCTGTTAATCATTCTTTTTTATTCAATATCATCAGAAGAGATGGGGAGGATTAACTGCTAGTGCAGTTATTTAACTCCCCTTATATATTATAATAATATAATATATTTAATATAATAAACTATAAATATGTGATATATATATAAATAATATTTAAATAAAATATTATTTACATCTCCCACTCACATATGAAGTTTCATTATATCTTACACATCTTCATCATCATCAACAACAATCATATTGATACAAATACCTCGTGTGACCCACGAGTGCATGAGTTACTATGTCATACACCTGTTAGGAATATATGGCACCTCAATCGTTTCAGCAAGGATATGTGCAATCTTGTTATACCCCAGAATTCATTTAAACGTTTAACACCTGTTGACATATCTCTATTGAATCCCTCAAAATAGAACATATTCAACTACATTCGCGAAATTCTAATGTATTCATAATCAAACTCCCAGCTTGATTGACTAGTCAATGAATCACACTAGAATGTGTTAAACAAAGACATTCTTCCTTTCAAGCTAAGAGTCTACAATCTCCTATTGTAGCTGCTTTCCTAGACATGTACCGCATAGCTCTTAAAATTCATAGCCATTGGAAACATGCTAAAGTAGCAACGCCAAAGTGTAAACTTAGAAACTATGTAGAAAGTCTTAAGGGTAAAAAGTTTAAAATTAAAGGACTCATACTCAGTGAGAAATTAGGGATATTTTCTCATTTCCTTTTCGGGTCATTTAGCACATGAAGTTTCTCAAAAACACATGTCACAATGTTTTTGAATTCCTATGAAGGAAGCGTATGTTTAATTTAAATTTGACATTGTGTAAACTTATAAATTAAATGCATTCTGCGCACTTAACCCAGACATCCACTCTCAAGTGTAACATGACATATTGTAAAATTTAGCTAATTAAACAAGTTAGACAGATTTTGTGGTCCAATCTATCTCGATTATATTTCTTATTATAATCTCATCTTTGTGCTCCCACTGGAACAGAGGTGATTACTCATATGAGAGAGCCAATCATAACTTGTCGACATACTTTCATATATGAAACAATACATATATGTAATAAAACACAAATAGTTACATCAATAACCATTAATATAACATCATTCAACATTTCTTTCAAATAGAATCAAATCATATGCAAACCCAAACCTCTAACATGTTTCATAAAAATATCTCTAGCAATTGGTTTAGTAAAAGGATCTGCTAACATGGCATGAGTAGAAATGTACTTTAGAATCACTTTCTTCTTTTCAACTATGTCTCTAACAAAATTGAACTTAGTGTCAATGTGTTTGGTCTTTCCATGATATTTGGGATCTTTTGTGTAAGCAATGGCTGCTTGATTATCACAATTAACTGACACAGCTCCCACTGAGGTGTCAGTTATCTCCAAATGTTTCAGGAATCTCCTTAACCAAATAGCCTCTTGAACAGCAGCAGCACATGCCACAAATTCGGCTTCCATTGTGGACAGTGCTATACAAGTTTGTTTCTTGCTACACCATGATATCGCTCCATTGTTGAGCAAGAAGATATAACCGGAAGTTGATTTTCGTTCATCCAAATCACCACTCCAGTTTGTGCCTGTATACCCATTGAGTGTCACATGTTTCCTTGATAACAAAGATGATAGTCTGCAGTCCCTTTTAGATATCTGAAAATCATTTTCACTGTCGACCAGTGTCTTCTCCCAGGATTAGACTGATACCTGCTGACTAGACCAACAGCATAACAAATGTCTGGTCGTGTGCACAACATTGCATACATCAGACAACCAATAGCATTGGCATATGGTATTTTGGACATTTCATCTTTTTCTTTTTGAGTCTTAGGACACATATCTAGGCTCAAAGATTCACCCTTCATAAGAGGAGTATCTAGTGGTTTGCAGTCTTTCATTTTGAATCGTTCCAAAAGTTTCGTGATGTAAGTCTCTTGGGATAAACGCAATAACCTTTTCGAGTGATCCCTATGGATCTTGACACCAAGAATATATTCTGTTTCACCCATGTCTTTCATTTCAAAATTTGAAGACAACCATCTCTTGATAGTTTCAAGATACTCTTTATTATTTCCAGCTAATAGTATGTCATATACATACAGAGATATAATCACAAAATTATTCTTAGAACGTTTAACATACACACAGTGGTCTTCGTTTATCCTAACAAAGTTATATGAGATTACCATCGAGTGAAATCTCAAATACCACAGTCTCGAGGATTGCTTTAGTCCATAAATCGACTTTTTCAACTTACAAACTTTATCCTCTTGACCTTGAAGAACAAATCCTACAGGTTGATGCATGTAGATTTCATCTTCTAACTATCCATTGAGAAAAGCAGTTTTAACGTCCATCTGATGTAATTCTAAATCCATACTTGCTACTATAGCTAGGAGTAAACGAATCGAGGCAAATCTCACTACAGGTGAAAAGGTTTCTTCATAATCTATACCCTCTTGTTGAGTATATCCTTTTGCCACCAAGCGAGCTTTAAACCTTTCTATTCAGCCATCAACTTTTCTTTTAATCTTAAGAATCCATTTATTCCTGATTTCTTTGCGTCCTTTTGGGACGTCAACAAGTTCCCAGACTTGATTTGACTTCATAGACTTCATTTCCTCTTCCATTGCTTTCTTCCATTCTCTTTTTCTGGACAAGTTAGAGCTTCTTTTACAGTTTTAGGCTCTTCTTCATCCACTGGAGAAATACCCCCATTTTCTGCAGAAACAAAGAAGGCATGACCTTCTATGTCATAATGCCTTTTTGGCATTGATTTCCTACAACTTTTTTGAGACTGTGGTTCTGTAGGACCCTCTATAGATAAAATGTCCTCATTAAGAATGGTTTGATCCTCAACTGGGACAAATCTATCAAGATCCACATTTTTAGATATACCACTCCCACTTGGATGAGATAGGATTTGGTTTTCCACTGTCTCAAAAATTGAATCGACTTTATCAATTCCACCCTTGTTAGGAAACTCATTTTCCAGAGAATGTGCATTTCGTGATTCAATTTCTGTAATATTCCCATCTTGATCTCCTATGAAAACGTAACCCTTAGAGTTTTTGCAATATCTAATGAAGATACATTTCTTTCCTCTGGGACCTAGCTTTCCATATTGACTCGTAGAGTAATGTATGTAAGCTGCGCATCCCCATGCTCTAAGGTTGCTTAGGTCCAGTTTTCTATCAGTCCATAATTCATAAGGAGTTGAAACGACTAATTTAGTAGGCACACGATTAAGCACATACCCAAAACGAGATAGGTAAATTTTCTTATGCCATCCTAGACCTCACCATTTCCAACAATGTTGTATTCCTTCTCTCAGCCACACCATTTTGTTGAGGTGTGTAAGGAATTGTCAATTGTCGAATAATCTCTTTTTCATTACATAATTCTTTGAATTGATCAGAAAGATATTCACGTCCCCTATCAGTTCTTAAAACTTTGATAGTTTTGTTCTTTTGATTTTCAACTTCGTTTAGAAAACGTCTAAAACAATCCAATGCTTCAGATTTGTGAGAAATCAAATAGACATAACCAAAACGTGAATAATCGTCAATAAATGTAATGAAATAGTACGCTCCATGTCGGGCTCTTACATTAACAGGACCACAAATATCATAATGAACTATTGCAATGGAAGTTCGGATCTAATGGCTTTGCCGAATGGTTTTCTAGTCATCTTTCCAGCAAGACAGTGTTCACACTTAGATAACTCGACTTTTGAAGTAAGGTTCAATAACCCTTCTTTAACAAGACGGTTCATCCTATCTTGCCCAATATGACCTAATCTAGCATGCCATATGTCTACATTTAAACAAGCATTACTAGATGAACATGCATTTAGTGAATATGAATAATCATCATAATACCTAAAAGATGTTCGATTACAATCTAAAATCATAAAACCATCGTGCATAAATCCATTACAATAACACACATCATCTTTGCTAATAAAAACCGAGTCTTTAGCAAACAATACTTCAAATCTTAATTTATGTAATACTGATACAGATATAAGATTTCGCGTGATATCAGGAGCAAATAGTACATCATGTAGAATAAAAGCTCGACC
The DNA here is from genome assembly GCA_026898435.1 of Prunella vulgaris. Classification (NCBI taxonomy): domain Eukaryota; kingdom Viridiplantae; phylum Streptophyta; class Magnoliopsida; order Lamiales; family Lamiaceae; genus Prunella; species Prunella vulgaris. The sequence goes on along the minus strand of JAPKLY010000254.1, from coordinate 540,870 downwards.
GTTGTCAAGGTCAAGTTTGCAAGTTCCAAGTCCTTTGACTTCAACACGAGCATTATTTCCTACATATATCCATCTTGTCCCATGTGGAACACGACGAAAATCAACAAACGCTCCCCTATCTCTTGTTACATGGTCTGTTGCCCCAGAGTCTATAATCCACAAAGGAAAAGATTCAATTAATAAGACAGTACTAGAGACATTTATAATACTTGAAATAGAATTAGATGGATCTACCTTGTCCCACTTGGGCTCAGGGCATTCCCTAGCAAAATGACCTAACTGGTGACATTTATAGCAAGTCATTTTACTCTTATCCTTCTTATTTTTTTTCACACGCTTCTTTTTTCCCTTCTTCTCATCAGTTTTGTTTTGAGCATTGTTCACTGGTTTATCATTGTTAGATCCTTTACCCTTCTTCCCTTTCTTCCAGTTTCTCTTTCTCTTGAAGCCCGAAGCTCCTTTGGAACTAGAACCAGAAGGCAGTAGAAGAGGATTTAAAAGCTCCTAGCCTTTCATCTTCCAGCTCCACATGTCGAGCTGCATCACCAAAAGTTCTAATACTTTCATTGTGGGTCAAATTGACCTTAAGATGTTCCCATTTATTTGGCAGTGAGCGTATCAGGGCTTGGATCTGTTGTTCATCAGAAAGAGCGTGACCAGCAGTTTTAAGTTCGAGGATCATGTTTGACATCTCCCTCAGGTGTTAGTCTGATGTTATGATCTGGCTTTTTCTTATAAGTGTGGAACTTTATAGTCAACTATCACAGTTTGGTAACAGACGTTCCACCATATTTCTCACGCAGATAAACCCAGATATCATGCACAGATTTGTGTTGTTCACACTCATGGATCATTTCATCTATCACTGAACTAACTAGGATACCACATGCAGTGGAGTTCTTTTTCTTCCACGCAAGGTAAGCCTCTTGGTCTCTCCTTCCTTGATTTCCAGTTCCAACTCCCGGATCTTCCATGAATTGGTTTATAGCATCCAGTGTGTCTTGTTCGTCCAAAACGTACCATATCTTATGATGCCAAGTGTCATAATTGTCCCCATTGTTAAGCTCAGCTACTACTGATTTTGAAGTCATTGCCTTTTATGAAAAAAGTGATTCGTCAATGTTATTGGTGTTTTATATTAAAGTCTTATGTTAAGCTAAAACAAAATATCTTAATATCGACAGAAGACTTGATGTCGAAAAATAACTTAAAGTTACTAATCTTCGATCTAATCATGCATCTCAAAAAAAAGATTTTTGATTCAAAACATAAAACAACAAATCAGTTCATATAATTCATACTAGAGAATAATAAATGAACTACCACAATATTTTCAGCTAAATCATCAAAAAAATGTATCAAGCTGAAAACAAAAACAAAACACAACAGACGAGCTACCACAGTTCAATCAGCTAAATCATCAAAATGTATCAAGCTGAGATAAATAAAAAACACAACCTAGCAAGAACTACAACATCAATGCATCAATCTGGGAAAACAAGTTGCCTACGAACACAACGAGCCAATTTTTCATTAGACTTCTCAATTCTTGTTCTATCGAGCCCCCTAGTCGCCGCACTATAGATTGCTTTTGCCATAGGATCTAAGTGTGGATTCTTTACTCGACCATTCCTAGGTCCCGTCAGACTCATAAGATCAGATCGACGAATACCACCCATCCCCGATCATATAGTCCTAAGTGCCCGACTACCGTCATCCTTAGTGGAAGCTAGTGCAATTTCCTCCATCACATCCCGACCATTTGGCCTTTGATCTTTGATCCTATACTGATCCCAAAAAGTCTTGCTCAAATAGCGCGGGAGTGTCCTAGCCCAAGTGGTAGGAGCATGTATGACCTTCAGCAAATGGGCGGATAGTAGACCGTTGTTAATCAGAAATACAAATTGGTTGAACAGTTCTAGCAACTCAACATAATGGTTTCTAAGGTTGTGGGTGGGCTTCATCTTGTAGTGCAGGAAGTTATGAAGAACTTCAAACCTAGTCCTTATGTCGTGAGAGAAAACCGTTCTGACATACATACCTGAAAAATGAGCAGCCAAAAAATTGACCAACAATCAATTAAAAACTTTAACACATGAATTTCCTCAAAATAGGCATATCCACAAGTGTAATAAAGTTATATTTCTTTGGCTCCCACTTTCTCAGATAATCGTAATCACTCAACAATTTCCAAAAAACATCTAGATAGGAATTTCTACTAAATAAACGCATATGAAAGGCTAAAACATGCATTTATAGTAAGAAAAACAGCTCAAAACACGTAGAACAGTCCAAAAAACATAGTAGAACGTGAAGATCGCATCGGAAAAGCGTACAACGCGCCCCCACGCGCCACCAGGAGTCGGCTGACGGCCGCCACACGCCGCCAGCAGCTCCCACGCGCTTCCACGCGCACTCTACTGCCTGCGGGTGAAACACACGCACCCGCCGGAGCTCCGACAGCCATCGCGTGGGCCACAATCGCTGCCGCTGGTCCACCGCATCATCCACACGTGCCGCCGCCGGTCGCTGGTCCAACGCGTCGTCCACAGGCACCGCCGCCGAAGGTCGGCTGCCTGTCGGTCAACGGCGAGAATCCAATTTGACTGAAAATATTTTTCAAAATTATTTTCGGGTCCCTCCAAAAAATTGAATTTCCAAACACAGGCCCCCGAATTTTCTGAAACTTTTCAAAAAAAGACCCCAGATTTGAAAAAATTTCAAAAATTCATATCTCACAATCTACTAAGCCAAAAAAATGTGAAAAAAATATCACTGTGATCCTGGTGACGAGGGCTATTGTTCTATATCAAAAAAATTATATTTTTGGTTGATTTTGAATAAACCCATAAAATGGATAAAAATTTACGGGACACCAAAATCGCATGAACTAATGTAATCAGTCAATTTAGGGAGATATCCTGGACATCTACGGACTGGAAACAGTAAACTGAAGCATCCAATTGATTGGAAAAAAGGAAATATCTCGTAGGCAGGACCCAAAAAACAGGCATGAAAAATAAGAAAAAACATTCAAATGGATATAGTCATATCATAACAATAATGTCAATAATCTACGCTAACATGCCCCTGATCATTTACGTGTAGTAATAATCATTTCATCATAAAATTCCAAATCAAAGAAAATGATGCTTCAGTGGACGGGATACAACCATATGGGCTCTGATACCATATGTTGGACCCAGAAGGATTCTAACACGAATAATTAGAAATCTGACCTCTAAGATGTAATGTGGAATGTTTCGAATCAGATTGTAATCCTCGTCCTTCTACGTCCTCGGGGTCCCAGTCACAGTATATGCAAACCAAGTTTTCACGAATAGTAATGTATTTAATATGTTTGTATGTTTTCTATGATAGTCTTTTTATTTCTGATGCCTTGGTCTCTTCTAGAATGAATTGCTCTGTTAATCATTCTTTTTTATTCAATCTCATCCGAAGAGATGGGGAGGATTAACTGCACTAGCAGTTATTTAACTCCTCTTATATATATTATAATAATATAATATATTTAATATAATAAACTATAAATATGTGATATATATATAAATAATATTTAAATAAAATATTATTTACACCTATGATTTAATTTGATCCATTATTCATCACCATTGTTTCTCAAATTTAAAGAGCAAATAAGATAGCTCTAATACATTATAGTTCAGTAAAATTTCAAAAAATAAGTTAGTAATATCTCAATTACCAAAAAATATACTACATCCGTCCTGGGTCTTTTTTCCAAAAGACATGGGCACACGGATTAAGAAAAAAGTAGAGTATGTGAGTGTGAAGTTAATTAATAAAATATAAAAAATGTACTTTATTGACTTTTGTGAGTGTAAATTATTTCCTTTTTAAGATAGGAAAAAAGAGTTGGGACATCCCAAAATGGAAAAAGGGGAAAAAAGAGTTGAGACGGAGGGAGTACAATACAATGTGTAACTGTAAGTTTTAAAAAAAAATCAAAATTTAAAAAAAATAAACTTAAAATCCAAGTGCATGGTATGTACTCAAGTGCACACAATTTTTTTTTTGATTGAGCAAGGATATTATTGGGGATGTAAATGAGTCAAGCCGTTCGCGAACTACTCGGGTCTCGACTCGAAAATATTTGTTCAAGCTCGATTATTTTATCTAGTTGAGCTCGAGTTTGATGGTATTCCGCTCGAAAACTTGCAAATAGGGTAGATTTTTAGGCTTGCGCACATGCTCGTGCATAGGCTCGTTAATAAGCTTGTGAACAAACTCATGAATATACTCATTAATAAGCTCGCGAATAAGCTCAATTAATAAGCTTGCGAACAAGCTCGTTAATAAGCTCACGAACAAGCTCGATTCATTAGTTTCTTGTTCATTAGTTTTTTATTATATTAAATAGAATAACATATATCTTTATATTATATAAAGACGAAGTTATGAAATCAACCACAGTGCTCGATTTCAAAATTTCTCTATTCTCATTAACTGTGGCATAAAGAATTAATCTCGAACTTATATTTCAAGTGTTTTAATCTTGACCATACATTTTAATATTATATAAATGTATATATCTTATATAAATCTTATAAATATATTCATAATATCAAATCTTATATCTAATTTTTTAATCTCAACCGTTCATCTTAATTTCTATACTTCTATAAATTTCAACTCTATAAGCATTACTATTCTCATCTTTTAACTTTATTTTCTCGTGCGTCTCTTGCTTTTTCTTATTTCTCTTCTAATGTTCTTATTTATCGTATTCGAATATTTGCATTGTTTATTTATCTTTTTATGTTTGAATTTTTTTTGCAGGTTCATATTTTACATCTAATAATTTGGTGAAATAATATTTTTTTTATTACTACAAAATTTAAGTTGATTTCTTTTGGAGGTAATATTTAATTGTTACAATTGTACATCTATTTAATTTAAAATTTTGATGTTTGAATTGTTTATTTGTTTTTTAATGTTTTTTTTCATGCTCTTAATATTTTGATATCGTTTATTTATTTTTTATATTCAATTTTAATTACAGGTTCGCATTAAAATCATTGTGTTTGTGTCATACATACCGTAAGTTATTTTACAGCGTGAGATATTTATAATTCTAGAAAAGACGATGTTCTAGAGCATAATATTGTGTATGTGTTGTGCATGTGTACATAATTTTTAATTACTTGATTTATTTGGTTGTAATATTATGTATGTGATGTGCATGTGTAGATCATTGATACACGTATATTACATGTGTAGGTTCGTATTTTTCATCTAATAATTTGACGAGATACTACTTTTTTCTATTTCTACAAAATTTTCATAATTTTCTTTTGTAGGTAATATTTAATTGTTACAATTGCAGATCTATTTGATTTAAGGTTTTGATGTTTGAATTATTTAACGCCTTTTAGTACTCTCTCTCTCTCTCTCTCTCTCTCTCTCTCTCTCTCTCTCTCTCTCTCTCTTGTTGTTACCGATTTATCGGGCTATATGAGCAGATTTATGTGGCTATATGGGTATCCCGATTACCGAATAACAAACAATAAAAATAAATGAATAACATATGAACAACAACACTGCGGGAGAAGTTTAAGAACTCCTCCCTTGAATATGGCTTTGAGTGCTCCAAAAAGAGCCCCCTAGCCTGTGTGTGTATTATCTCATGAATCGTGTGTCTTACAAATCGTGTGTCAACCATAAAAGAGCTAATTACCCTTTAAGATTGGGCCTATTACAATGAAGCATAATAAGGTCCTACACTATTACATAAGAGAAGTCCGGCCCATTTACGGTTAAACCCAGATTCCGGTAGGCCCCAGTTCGGAGGCCCAAAACTGTATAATTATGGTCACAATAACTCTCTCTCTCTCTCTCTCATGTTGTTAATATTCTGATGTTCAAATTATTTATTTATCTTTTTATGTTTAATTTTTTTTTTCCAGGTTCGTATTAAGATCATTTTGTACGCGTCGTATATACTGTAAGTTATTCACAATTCTAAAAAATAGATGTTTTAAAGCATAATATTATATATGCGTTGTGCATGTGTACATCTTTTTTAATGACTTAATTTATTTGTCATAATATTGTGTACGCGTTGTGCATTTATATATTTTTTAATTACTTAATTTATTTATTATAGATCAAAGGTATAATATTGTTATATATAAAAAAAGGTTAGTTTTTAGAATACATGAAAATCATGATATAAGCAAATTAGAATAATGCGGAATGATTATTTTTCATAAATTATTTACAGATCTAATTATCTTTTGTTATTATCATGAATGATTATATCTTATTCTTTTTTTTAAAAATTAAAATAAAATACTCCCTCCGTCCCGTAGGAATTTGCACCCTACGGGATGACACATTTTTTAAGGAAAATGTATTTTATATATAAAGTAGTGGCATATGGGTAAATATGTGTATGAGTTTGTGAGTGTGCACGTAAATTAATGTTTCCTTTTTTTAGTAGTGTGCAAATTTGTGTGGGACGTCCGAATAAGAAAAGTGTGCAAATTCCTGTGGGACAGAGGGAGTAAATCTTATGAAATATTATCTCTTGAATTTATTTATCTAATCCTCTTTTATTATTATTATTATTATTATTATTATTATTATTATTATTATTATTATTATTATTGAAAAGGTGCCTAAATTTTGTGATATTATTTTTTTATCATATCAAAATAAATTTTATAATATCATAACAAAATGTTCTAACAAAATATTATGTTCTTGATTTTCTTTTAAAATACTTATATAATGGGAAAAATAAAATTTTCCTGATTTTCTTTAAATATAACAAATTAAATCTTAAATATTTCTTGATTTTCTTCAAATATGACAAACTTAATTTTATAAATTTCTTAAAATTTTAACCCTATGTTTTAATTTTTTTAAATCTAAATCGTATTATTCAAAGTTTTTATAAATTTCAATTTATTTTTAAATCAACACTTTAATGTATTGAATATTAATTTTTTCTTAATTTTACTTTAATTATTTTTATTTAATATCAATTTTATTATTATTTTCATAAATTATTTTCACACTAATCATATTTATTATTATTTATGTATCATATTATATTTAATATGTTTAAGTTATTCATAGATGAATATTATATGAGAATCTAATCATCACACTTACTAATGTGTTTATATTATTCAAAGTTTTATAATATTTTATTTTATTATTATTTGTAAATTATAATAAAACGGGATAATTATTTCAAATTTAATCATCTTTTATTATTATCAAGATCAACTACATTTTATACTATTTTTTTTAAAAAAATTCTTTAATCATAACGAAATAAATCTTATGAAATATTATGTCTTGATTTTATTTATCTACTTCTCTTTTATTATTATCATTATAATTTATAAGAGTGGCTAAATTTGACAATATTTTTTTTACTTTTTAATAATAATAAAATAATCTTATAAATTATATGTTCTTTATTATTTTAATATACTAATGTAATAATAAAAATTTATAATTCAAATCTTTCTTGATTATCTTTAAATATAACGAAATAAGTCTTTAGTATTTTTTGAATTTTCTTCAAATATGACAAACTAAATCTTATAATTTTTATAATTTTAATCTCAATTCAATTCTATAAATATGATATATTAAAAAAAATTATTACAAAATATATTTCAATTCTATATGATTACTATTTTTAGGATTTATGTAATTAATTTTAAAATTTATTTGTACAATATTTAATTATATAAATATAAAAAATTAAGTAAATCAAATAAAATCTGATTACCTTATTATTGACTATTATATTTATTTTTAAAAAAATTAATTTAAAAACAAAAAAAAATCTCTTATATATTCAATTTTTATTTCATACTGTGAAATTCGTGGATATACATACTAATATATAT
>JAPKLY010000254.1:511205-530055 GCA_026898435.1 Prunella vulgaris | reverse complement strand
AATATTTATTAAAAACTTCCGCTGTTTATGAAAATTGGGGCGTGACATATACATATATTTTTTGCATTTTGATTTCATAGATTTCGAACTCCAGTGTTCGAACCTGGTCCACAGAACAAGTGGCATATTTTTGAAATTTTTTGCCGAACAAGTAGTCATTGTTCGACCAAATTTCCTGAACAAGTGTTCATTGTTCATGAAAATAGTTCAAACAATATGCATATTTTCATGAAAAACTTTCGAACAATATGATATTGTTCATGTATATTTTCGAACATTATCCAAATTTTCATGAAATTTGTTCGAACAATATGTCCTTTTTAATGAAAATATTTTCGGACATTTGACAACTTATTATGTTTCTCATTTCGAACTTATAGGTTATTAACCCCTTGTATATTGTTTTATAGAGCTCGGAAAATGATGATGAAGAAAATATTCAGGGTGATTATGGAGAAAAACTGTATCGTGAAATTGTTATGGATTACACTAGTGTTTTCACAAACACATATTATTTTCCTTCTCGTGATGCACTTATTGATTGGGTACGCAAAGTTGCTATTGAAAATAAGATGGTTTTATCAATCAAGCATTCTGATAGCGGATCCGGTCGGAAAAAAACTCGTGTATTATTAGTTTGTGAGCGGGAGGGCATGTATCGGCCACCGAAGAAAAAGAAAATTGGTTTTGTAGTTGATGAAGAACAAGAAAATGGAAAGAATACGGGATCAAAAAAATGTAAGTGCCCATTTTTGTTGAAATGAACAAAGAAAGTTCAATTTCAATGCAGTTTGGAGGTCAATTGTGGTACTCACAATCATCCGATTAACGACTATTTTGAGGGTAATTCTTTTATAGGTCGATTATCTGCTACGGAGAAGGCGTTTGTCATTGACATGTCAAAATGCAATGCACCTCCAAAGTCTGTTTTGAAAGCATTGAAGGAGAAGAAAAAAATCAATACGTCTACTATTCGGACAATTTATAATGCAAGAAGGAATCACAAGGTAAATCAATATTGTGGATTATCACAATTGCAGTACTTGATGAGTAAGTTTTTGAAAGTGATTACTTTCATTGTTACAGAAGATGTGAGATGAAATGTTTGAAAGAATTATTCTTTTCACATCTCATTTCTATTAAGTTGGTTATTGTTTTCCCGAAGGTGTTGTTGATTGATTGTACTTACAAGATAAATAGGTATAGATTACCGTATTTGGAGATAGTTGGAGTTACATCAACCGGCATGACATTTTTTATTGCATCTATGTATTTATCGGCTGAGAAAGAAGAGAACTATACTTGGGCTTTGGGCGTATTGAAGGATATGTTGGGTAAAGGATGCATGACATCTATTATTATTACTGATCGAGAGTTGGCCAAAATGAATGTTATTGCCTTGATATTTTCAAATTGTAAACATTTACTTTGTAGTTGGCACATTGATAGGAATGTGCTAGCTAAGTGTAAACCGTTGTTCAAGTCCAGGAAGAAGTGGGAGGAATTCATGAAGCAAGTAAATGTTGTTGTCAACGCTCATACTGAAAGTGAGTACAAAAAAACTATTCATGTACTTCATTCAAAATTTGGAGAAGCTAGTGGATTATGTGGTTGATCAATGGTTGAACCCTTACAAAGAGAGGTTCGTGAAGGTGTGGACAAACCAATTGATGCACTATGGAAATACAACGACTAATTGGTATATTTATCAATTATGTACATTTTGTTACATGTAATTTATTTTTGTATATTGGCTTTATCATTCTGTATATATTGTCATTTTCAGGGTTGAGAGTCATCATGTTGGTTTGAAGAGATTTCTTGGAAACTCATTAGGAAATTTCAAGACTTGTTGGGTGGAGTGTGACAATTTGTACGAAGTATGTCACACTGCTATTAAGGCATCATTTGAGAAAAGTAGGAATGTCACTCAACATAAGTTCTCATTCAGACTTTATAATGGTTTGTGTGGCGTAGTCTCCATATATGCATTAGAGAAGTTGTTTGATGAAGTGAAACTTGTGAAAATGCCAGAGTTTGATGCAAGTAACTGCAATCATATTTTAAGAACAGTGTATGGTTGTCCATGTGCACACGAGATTGAAGAATATGTTTATGCAGACAAACCAATACCCATGAGTGTCTTTGATGATTTTTGGAGAAAGTTGGATATGAAGCCGGTTGTAAAAGATGATGTGAAGGAAGCCACTGACTATCGTTTTGAAGACGCAGTTCGTGATATGGCGAAGGTGTATGAACAGTTTGATGAGAGTCGAATATTATTTTATTTGAGAAATATGTGTGGCGAAGCCGGAGACGACTAATATGGTTGAACCTACCATTAAGATCGATCCACGTGGTAGACCAAAAAGTCATAGTAAAAAGACCTCTGAGAAATTCATGAAAAAGGGATCCGAGTTTATTTGAGTATGTTCAGTCGCAAGTTGATAGTTGTTGTTCCCCATCAGAGAGCTTGATTTATATTGTAGATCAGTCATTCTCATTGCCAAAGTCTTAGAAGACACGAGAATCTAAAAAGCAACAGGTAAGAATTTATATTTTTTTTTTGTTTATTAATTATTTTTAGCTTTTTATTATTCTTAATACATTTATGTACTTGTGCAGACTCGGAGAAGTACTCGATCTAGTTCAACACCCCCATTTCATATTGTTGCTTCCTATGGAATTTCAAGAGTATGCAGTTGATGTCCATAATGTGAAAGTTGAGGGTCATTGTGGTTTTCGAGCAGTTGCAGGCCTATTAGGATTTGGTGAGGAAGAATGGGCTCGTGTGAGACAAGATTTAATGAATGAGTTATCCCATAATATCCCGTTATACGAGAAAGTTTATCGAGTCCGAGATATGGTTTTAATCTCGATGAACAATCTTAATTGTTTCAGTGATTCAACAGATTATGAGCACTGGTTCACATTACCGTACATGGGCCACTTGGTTGCGTCTGTGTATAATATCGTGTTCGTTACATTAAGCTCCACCATATCACTACCATTGCTTCCATATACGTCTAAAATGCAAAGAAATCCAAGATTTATTTGTATGTCATTAGTTGACAATAACCACTTCGTTCAGGTACTCAAAATATACTATTTGAGTGATATGATAAAATTCTTTTTAAATAGTAACGTTACTTTTAAATTTAATAGATGACCCTGGGTGCCGGAGTTAATTGCCCCCAATTGACACATCATGGATAGAGTTCCACCAACCAATTGCTAATGGTGGGAAAGAGCTTTCAATTTCAAGAAAGTGGAGATTGATAATCACACATTGATTTGAAGGTGTAAGTTAGGTTGAAAACATTAGATACATACTTTTTGGATGTATATCTCTTGGGAGAGAAACATTAGATACATACTTTTGAGATGTATATCTTGTGTGATGTATATCGTGTGTGATATACATCTTTTTGGATCTATATCTTATGATTTGGTGAATATGATGTACGGAATGTTGAATATTGGTAGGTGAAATGGAATTGTACATCTTCTAGTTCACATTAGTGTATTATTGACTTGTATTTAGACAAATTGTAGACAAAATTTGCTTGTATTTTCACATGTTCGACTTGTATTTTCGAACAAATTGGCAAATTGTAGTTGGATGGTCGAACAACAATGTTCGAAAGAATTATCACATAATGTAGTCATGTTTGAAAGATTGAGTCGAACAAACCACCCATGTTTGAATAATTTTTCAATACAGTCAGTGTTTGAAAAAAATGTTAGAAAATCGATCATATGTTCGACAGAATCTGTCAAACAAAAACCCCTTGTTCGAAAATCTTTTAAATACAGTGAGCATTGATGTTTTCAATTTTTAAGGGTTGTATGTACAAAAAAGGTGGTAAACTGATCAACAGTTGTTCGAAAAATATTTTTGGACATCTGTAAGAAGTTTGAAAAATTTTGTCGAACATATACCCCTTGTTCGAAAGATTTTTAAATACAGTGAGTATTGAGGTTTTTCAATTTTTAGGGGGTATATGTATAAAAAAGGGGGTGAACTGATCAACATGTGTTCAAATATTATTTTTGAATATCATTTAAGAGTTCGACATATTTTTTCGAACCAATATAAATTTTTTGAAATTTTTTTAAACACAGTGCAATATATCTTTATCAATTTTTAGGGGGTGTATGTTTAAAAGTGGGGGTGAACTGATCAACATGTGTTCGAAATAATTTTTTGAAAAATTACCATACATTCGACCAAAATTTTCGGACATTGGTAAAGTAGGAACATAATTTTTTTGAACAGTTGGTGAAATTATTGAAATTTTTTTCACAACAATACACAAGACATTTGTTCGAATAAATGTGTCAATTTTTTATCATTTGTTCGAAATATACTGTCGAACATCTTGAAATTATTCATTAACAGTGTTCGAACAATTCAAAATCCAAATTCATAAACAAATACAAACAACCATAATCCAAATTCATAGACCATAACAATCCAAATATCCATAATCCAAAAAATCCACAATTCAAACCATAACAATCCACATTTCATTATCCAGACAAACCATAATTTATACCAAATATCCATAAGCAATCAAAATCATAAAACAACAATCCAAAACATTTAAAAGTAATGATGAATGTAACAGAATTTAAATATGCAATAGACAAAGCAGTAAATAAACAAAGCGATATAAATGGAACACAAGGTCTATGAATAAGACCTCCTACATCCACTGTTACACCGCTTAGGTGCCAAATTCACTAAGACATGATCACAAAGATCAATACAAGTAATTTCCCTTCAGAACTAGATCTCAAACATATTTCTAATCTAAGTAAAAGAGAATACTTAACCTTTTCACTAAGAATACAAACTCACACAGAGTTTCAAAGTAAAAACCTCACAAAGAGATATATCTACACAAAGTAGAAAATAAATAACAAGGTGTGAGGGATCAACAACAAATATATGATTCTTTCTAAGAAATCCTAACCAACTATCATACGAATCACAAAGAAAGATAAAAATGGATAAGCTCTGTAAGATTTTTGTTGGCTGTACACTTGCTCAGAGTGAATGTTTGTTTGCTCAGGTTTTTGTTATTGCTGCATCTGAAATCTTCTTCTATTTATAGTGGAAAAGGTGTGTCTTATCCGTTAGAAACAAATTTGAATTCTGGATAAGGCTCCTCTTTCTCTCTATAAATCCCACATGTGTGAGGTGGTCCTCCTCCTCCACACAGAATATACTAATTGTACTATTTATCTTTATCTCATAATTCTGGTTCATCTTCAAATTAATCTTCAATAATCTTCTAGATTTTCAAGATAAAACCTTCCTTAAGTGCTCTTTAGTGAGTGCAAAGTTGCTTCACTAATCTGAGTTATAAGAGTCTTAATAATTCTCTTTAAAGTAATCTTGTATTTTAATCTTCAAACGGTCTTCTCAGCAGTAGGTTCCCTTGAACTTTGCAGCTTCAACTCATGCAAATTCAAATTCAACTGTAGGAACAACTTTACAACTGCAAGGTCTTGTCCAGCTGTAAGTTCATCAACTCTGCAGTTGTAGACTTTCCTTTTAAACTGTAAATTCCTTAGCTTTCTAAATTCACCTACAAAGTTAGTATCCATTCAAGAGATTATATGTTTTGCATACATCAAAATCTAATCAAAACAAGGTACTAACATATTCTCTAGTGGATCTCATAATTATTCTACAATATCCTTACTTTATCTTATTTTCCTTAAAAACATGTGTCCGCCCAAATGAATATAAATTTGGGGGACAGATGGAGTATGTGTTATTATAAGAAAAAATAATTATTTTTATACAGATAAATAGATATTTATGAAAAACTAATATTTTTTCTTATAACACACATTTTACTCTTACATTGTATGAAAAATGTTTATATCTACAAAAATAAATGAATATATTTTAAAAAAAATTAATATGATAATAACACACATTTAGTCTAATATTAACACATATTTGCATATGTAGTAACATAAATTGGGAGGAAAATTTTGGAATTTACAGCTTGAGCGAATTTTAAAAAAATGCTCAAATCCGATCCGACCCTGTATAGACCCACAAATTTCTCAATATGGATAGTTCTACAGTAGAATATTCTATATAAATTTTTATCATGTGTGAAATGAGGTGTATTCAAATTAAAGGTTTGATGCTGAGTATAAGAGACGTGTGAATTCAAAATAAAGGTTTGATTTGATATTTACTATAGCTCTGATTTTGATCAGAGTGGTAAAGTCATAATTAGATATAACTTCTAGCCCTTGCTTGTTATGAGTTTGCCTCATTTGTAACTACTAAAAGTTTGTGTCTCATTTTGTGTATTGGTATTTAGAAAAGGTCCTATTTGTAATAAATTCTTTTTCTTTTTATCCTTTTTTTCTCTTATTTTTTATTTTTTTTGTATTCGTTTTGTTTTTCTCTTATTCTTTTCTTTTTATGTTGCTACTTTATTTATATATTTTTCTACTCATTTTTCCTTTTAGCTCCAATTTTTTCATTTATATTCTGTATGGTTCTTTCTTCTATTTTTATTTTTTATTTTTTTTGTTTATTACAAATAAGTTCTCAATTGTCCCCTCTCTTACAAATTGGTTTATCAAATTATTTTTATTACAAATAGGTTCACATACTTATATGTATAAATATACTCTTGTATTTCTCTCTCATTCTCATCTCTCTCTCTCTTTTACTTTTGCAATTCAAAATTTGAATACATGTTTTCAGGCATCATGCGAATAGGCGGTGGTGCGAGCAGATGGAGAAGGGGCAATAGGGAGACAGAGAGGTTTCATGCATCAGATGACGGGTGCAAAATGACGGGTGTGAAGGGGGTGCATCAAAGAAAGTAATGCGAAGGGAAGGGGGAATGATGGTACGACAGGGAAGGGCGGCCAGCAGCACAGGCAGTGTGCCATCCTTTTTGTGACTCAATTAAGGTTTCGATTTGAACGGTGGTGTCTTCAATTTTTCATCCGTCATTTTTACACATAGCTCATGAAATTTATCGTTTTTATATAGAACTGAGACTCATTGCAGTTCAGGCGATAGCGACAAAGACAGACGATTTAAGGAGAGTTCCCTTTTTCTCTTCCAATCTATTACTTTTCTTTTCCAAATATTAATGGTGATAATTGGAATATGATTTTAAATTGGCTACAAATATGGGTTTTTATTTTAATTTTTGAGATTTAAAGTGGCTACAGATTTTATGAATTTTTGTAATTGTGGATGGACGTTGATGATTTCTATAACCGTTCTTCAAGGCGACTGTATAGCTTTGTCAATGACGGCGAGAACAGGGGTGCAAGGAGGCTTCCATCGTCAATAGCAACAGTGGCTTGATATCGGTTGTCGGTGGTTGCATCTGAGCTTGTGGGCGGCGACTTCAATCCCAGCAAGAGGAGATGTGGGCTGCAACTACACATTAAACCAAGGAGGGATTGTGGTGTTTGTATGGGATGGTGGTGGTGGTGGTAGGGGTTTGGCTTTATTTGTTATAAAGAACAAAGTATTTTTTTTATTTTTGGTGAACTGTAATGAATTGAGATATTTTTGTGAAAAGTTTTCTAATGAATTGTGTAGATTATTGTCCTTGTGTAAGGTTTTATTTTGGACTGTTGTGCAAACTAACTTGTCTTATTGTGCAAAGTTTATTTTTGTCAGTTGTGCAAACTAATTTCAGCTTATTGTGCAAACAGTTATTCTGCTTGTTGTGCAAACGAATTTTCTGTTGTTGTGCAAATAATATTTCTACTTGTAGTGCAAATAATTTTGTGCGTATGTGCAAGTGAACCTATTTGTAAGTTTGACTTTTTAGTGAACATATTTTAAAGTTTCCCTTAGATGGTGATGTTGATAGGCGAGCAACATGACATGATTATAGGCGAGCGAATCCTGGTTAGGAAAATAACGGCGTGAGCAGAAGAGGTTTAAGAGAGCATCCATCATGACCAAGTCGTAACTGTATGACAACTCCCTAGAGGAGCGCGAGCAGTCAAGGGTAAAGTTCCAATCAAAAGCTGCTCGCGCCCACTACTATGAACCACAAAGTGCGTACATCAAGAGTTGCTCGCTCCCAACTCGATGATAGTGATAATCACCAGACTCAAATTCAGGCTACTCGCTCCGGTTGTCTAATACGTGAAAGCTGCTCGCTCCATTATATAGGCGACCAACAGGCGAATGTAGCCCCATTGAGGGGGTATTTTGTAATTTTAGGCTTAAAAAGAGTATTTAAACCCCAAATATGTTTCTTCTTCCTCTTCCTCTTCATCTTCCTATTATTATTATTATTATTATTATTATTATTATTATTATTATTATTATTATTATTATTATTATTATTATTCCTCCTCCTCCTCCTCCACATCCTCCTCGTCCTCTGGTCTTGTTTGATAAATTCCTTGAGAGACTAACCTTTAGTTTCTCTCATCTTCTTCAATGTACTGGAGCATCATCTTCAATTCATACTCATTGAAAATTTCTTCCTCTCTCTTGGTCCTGAAATGCTTCATAGAAGGTGCTCTCTTCTTCTTGGCATTCTTACCTTCTATAAGATAAGCATTTTCACCGGCATCAAGATCTCCATTGCTCTTCATGTCCTTAAAATTCTGGTATTTATCCCTTTTCAGCTTGATTCTGTTCAAAACAGAATGTTTGTCCTTGATAGCTTCAAACTCTTCCCATAACAATTCAATATGTGTCTTCGTTTCACTTTGCATCTTTTTGCTTTCTTCATCTTCAGGTGTTATCTTTCTAAAAGGCTGTACATTCAGGGTTAAATTTTCTTTCCCATTTACCACATGTAGATTGTTCTTGTTGTGAGTGATGGATCTTTACAGCTTGTTGCTTCATTGCAGGCTTTGAGATATGGAGTTGAATGATTTTTCCTTGAGAGTTCTTTCTACTCTTAGTCTGCTCAGCAATTCTCTTAGACAATTCTTTAGACTTTGCAGCTTCAATATCTTCATTCATAAGTTTGCAGTGTTCTTTCACATTCTTCAAGATCTGTTTTTCCCTTTCTTCACTTTCTTTGATCTCTTATTCAGTCAAACCTTTCCCCTTTTTGCCAACATCAAAATGTGACAAAACTTGGTTTTTTTATTTTTATTTTTTATGTGACAAAACTTGGTTAAGTTTGTTTAGGATCTCAATCTTCATAGACTTGTTGTCAAAAATCAAAGTTCTGATTTCACTTCTCAGATCAGCAACCTCAGTCTTCACTTCATTCACATAATCTTTCAAGTTTGATACATCCTTACTTCTGGTGTCAGTTCTTTCCTCAAATCAATGTTCTGTTTTAACAGATCATCAACAATCAGGTGATACTTACCTTGCATCACTTTTCTTTCTTCAATTCCTTTCTCATTCACTTTGTTCACAATATCTTCCATTCCCTCCTTCACTCTTGCAGAAACTACAGTATATGGCACCTTCTGGACCTCATTCAAAATTCCAGCTTGAATGCCTTTCAAAATATCTTCAAAGTCCTGTAGTTTTGACACAACTTCCTTGGGAGTCATCTTTGGCATGGTGTCACTATCTTCCTCTCCAGATTCAGCTTCTTGGATAATAATATCCTTTCCCTTCATCATTCTGGGATTCTTTGAAACTTGCAACTCTACAGCTGTAGAGTATTCAGTTGTAGCCTTTCTTTTGGATGGAGTGATGGCCATTTGCATCTTGTCAGTTGAAGTATCCATTATTCCTTCAAAGTAAACATCAGATTCTCTCTCTCTGATGCAGAAAAACTTTGTAGAGGTGGAGTTCCTTGAATAAATATTTCATTCAAAGTGAACATTACAGGTGGTGGTTGAGCAAATACAACCGGTGCTTGATTTTCTCCAACCTTATCAGCCTCATCAATTTCTTTGGCTGTCTCCTCAATGAATTGTTCAGTTTTCAAAGGTTCTCGAACACTTGGAGCTTGAGCAACTTGAGCTCCTCCCATAGGTGCACAGGACCATCATTATCATAACCTTTTCCATGGGGTTCTTTGCAAGGAGATTTATCCTTGTCATCATGTACCTTCATCTTCTTTTTAAGCTTCTTCAGCATTTCCTTTTGGCTGAATGAGGGTTGCAACTTGTTGAACTTGAATGGTCTCTGCAACACTTACTCCTATAGATTCCATAAAAAATTCTAGATTTATAGACCAGATTTGATGGGCTGAAAGATTTGATTTGGACAATATTTCTAAAAGATGACAAATTTAACAAATCTCAAGGATATATGGAAAGATTTCTTGGGTTCATGATTTGATTTATTATATTGGGCCTCTTAATGGACTTCAAGAATTTTAATTAGACTTAATTTAATTTGTTGGGCTTCTAAGGGACAATTTAATTTATTAGGCTTTTGATCACTAATTTAATTTATTGTACTTTAGAGATCCGATTTAATTTATTTGACTTTAGATGTCCAATTTATTTGATTGGGCTTTAAAGGCACAATTCAATTTATTTGACTTTAGAGGTTTAATTTATTTTATTAGGCTTTAAAGATCCAATTTAATTTATTGAACTTTAGAGGTCCAATTTAATTTACTTGGCTTTGGAGGCCCAATTTGATTTATTGGATTTTAAAGACCTAATTTATTTTATTTAGCTTTAAAGGCTCAATTTAATTTATTAAGCTTTAGAAACCTAATTTGATTTATTGAACTTTAGAGGTCCAATTTAATTTATTGGGCTTTAGATGCACAATATAATTTGTTAGGCTTTAGAGACTCAAGTTAAATTGTTAGGCTTTAGAGGCCCAATTTGATTTATTAGACTTTAGAGACCCAATTCAATTTATTAGACTTTAGAGACCAAATTCAATTTATTGAACTTTAAAGGTCCAATTTAATTTATTGGACTTTAAAGGTCCAATTTAATTTATTATTTTGGAATTCGAATTAATCTAAATTCCAAATAATAAAATTTATTTGATATTTTAATACGTAAAATTTTCATGTTATTTTTTTATATCGGCAATTAATTTTAATTGCTTACAAATTATCCACTAGCACTTTGTTCGCGAGCGTTTCTATCGTCGATGTGATCGATTTGCGAATTTTGACTTTTGTTCTCAAGCTTGACTTGAAACTTAGAATTTCTTGAATTTGTGATGAGTAAAATCTCCATTCTATTCTTGAGTTGCATTTGAACTTTAGATGAGTAAGCCCAAAGTAACGAAGAAATCCAAATATTATACCAATTGAGTTCATAGGCCCAAACTAAAATATTTTGGATAGTAGATTCACGCGATTTGCATGCATATACCATGAAATCTACTCAAGATTCATAAGATCTTCATATTATAGATATAATCTATATGTGATAATTATGAATATTGTATAATCTTGAAAATATCATATCTTTTCCTCCTAGATTGAACAAGGACCGCATTCTTTTTCCTATTTATTTGGTTCCCTTCAACAGGTTATATTATTCTTACGAAGAGCGGAGTTGGAGAAGTCATCACGCAGAGTAATTATCATGCCAGAGCAAATGTACGTTCTCTCTCTTTACTTTGTTTACCAGTTCGTGCTGCGACTATGACCTAACACTAAGTTTCAATAGCCCGAAGCAGAATTTCCCAGTGGGTTTGACCCGTCACTTGGGTGAAAGCAGAAGGAACCAAAAGCACCTCCGTGCTATGGTGAAATCTCAGCTGTTGATAGTGCTTAGGAAACCACAAATTGTAAGCTCGAGGCGTCTGAATGGACGACGATTACTTTTCCGATTTCTGTAAAGCTGCTCTCCTAGTAGACTGCGCCTCCGGGGACCTCGATGTCAAATAAATACATTTTCCATCACGTGCTTTGGATAGTCGATCAACACTTCTGTGTTGCGCAAGTGTGAGTCTTCAGATCCTTTCTCTTGAAATCCTCCGAGTGATAACCAGATGTTCGAATCCTTTGCAATATTTCTTCATGATTAATTGGACCGTCTAAGTTATGTATCTTATACAAAAATATGAAACTTGTATTCCTTTCATTGCAAAATTATTCGCACACTTGCAAGACATATGATGATTAAATCTTCACAGAAATGTTTAATAATTAAAATAAAAAACTCATCACGTAATCATAATAATCTTCACATTATTAACTGTTATTATTATCAATAATTGAATGCATCCAAATACGGTCAGCGAAAAAATTAAAGACCATTTTGTTTATATTCATAAGACCATTCAAAATTACGTCAATAATTGAATGCATCCAAATACGTCATTCACGATTTCTTTCTCAGTCGTAATCTCCAATCACTATTTTGTTTATATTCATAAGACCATTCAAAATTACCATAAACACAATTGAATTCAAAATAATTTTTTTAAGAAGTCAGATATATATAATATTATAATTAATTTTTAATGAATTAATTACATGGAGGTGTTACTTCACACCATAACTCATATGGGTGCCTTAATATTTCTAAATTACATACTGGTGCTTTTTGAAGAAAATCAGTCTCTCTCTTCTACATCCCTCCATCCTCTCTGTACTTGAAGAAACCGCCGGACAAAAAAAAGGAGCTCGAAGGTCGGAGAATCCTTGCACGCACTATTGCACCGCCAATTTCCATTACCTCGCCGACTTCCCGCCTCTAAAAATTCCCAAATTGAAAAATTAATTTCCATTACAATGCTTGGTGTCGGTAATAGAGACGGTTGGAGATGGCGGTTTCCGAATTTGTGATGGTCGGACAGTTTACAGGCAACCACCTTTTGTAGAGTTGTGGCTTCAGATGTGGCCATGGGGCTTCCAATCGGCGGAGTGCGATGATTTGGGTGAGCAGTGGTGTGGGCGAATTTAGCGGTCCTTCAAGCGAGGCGATTAACGGCGACGAGTGGGCAATTTGTGGCGAACTTCAAATTGTGAACGACTCCGCTGCGTGTTTCCGGTGTGGAGGTTGGGTGACGTTTTGAGGCGGATAACGTGCGCCGTTACCAAACCGCCAGAAGCCGACAACTCTGATTGCAGCGTCCCTTTAATGAATCATTCTTTAGTTCAAGCCCGTATGGAGAATCACAATCATTTCTCTCAGATTCTATCAACGACAATGTTTTGCTCGATCAATCAAAAATGGGCATGGTCTCTTTCGAGATCACCTTCGCTATTCATCAAACCATCTGTAATAGGTAGGCCCTTTTGTCATGCACATCACCTGGTTGTTCAATTTTTGGAGTGGAAAACAAATTAAGGTGAAAAATAGGGAGGGTCGGTGAACCCGGATCTAAACACGGGAAAGAAGGTGGGATCCGAAGGTTGAGATCGATGAGACTGATGATTATGAGATTGCTGAAATGGATGTTAGCAGAGCATGTTCATTTCTATGAGATTTATAGGAAGGGGTTTAAACGCGACACTAATTGCAGGATGCATATGAAGGCTCATGGGAATCAGTTCAAGATTGCGGAAACTGCATATGTGGGGTGTAATCGAAATAAGTTGCATAAGAAATTCAGACCCCGGAAGAGTGCGATTTGCGTGAAGAATCATTTCAAAATTCACATTCTTTTGTAATTTACATAGTACAAACATATAAGGATTAGTATATTAAAAAATACTATATTACAAGCATATAAGGGTTAGTATAATCACAAAATGCTCAATATACTACAAATGTTTATCCAGTAGTACACTTCATCGTATCAATGAAAATATAGTCGGAACTTCATCAGATTACATCACTTTTGTTGATTATTCAATGAACAGTAATACATATAGTATAATGCAAACCTTAATAGTACAGACGTTCGTTCAATCGTACAGTCACAATAGTACTTTACTTCATTTGTATCTACACGTAGTTTTTTATTTTATTAGCATCTATATGTGTTTCAAGCTCCTAAAAAGCACCTATGCCTGATTGACCCTTTTTTTAATTTATTTTAAAATAAAAAAATAAAATTTTGTCATTTTATATTTATTAATTTAATTTATTAATAAGGGCGATGCAGTGCACGTACAATATGCACAATTCAAACGATCTTATATAAAGTGTAATCAGTAGGAAAAAAAACTTATACATTGGATCGATGATCCAATGATATTCATAGGGTTTTTTGACATCATAAAAGGCGAAATCTTCCAGAAAGTAGAAAACTTCTTCTTCCATATACAATAATTTAAATAATGAAATAGGAAGGCCTCCTCCCTCCGCCACTTGGTGGGTGTTTGTTTTTGTTTGGAGATGGAGCACATCTGGATGAGAAAAAAAAAAGTGGATGGAATAAATCCTGTAAATAGTAAATTTATGTTTGATTTGGGTTGAATGTGGCATGTGTAGATGAAATTTTATGTCAAAACAATACTTTTTAGTGATGATGCTGTATTATTTTATTATTGTTAGTTAGGTGTTGGTGGAATCTCGTAATGAAGATTAATTATGTGGCTAATTTGATATTGTATTCCACCAAACAATAACTAAGATAATATGATAAATTTGGAATGAGAGGTGTTTAGAGTGAGAGAATAAGTAAAGAGAAATATTTTTCTTGTATTCAAGAAATTGGAATCCTTTTAAATGGGTACAAATATCCTATTTATAGATTTACAAGATATGAGGTGACATTATTTTAGCCTAAGTAGCTTAATTTAATGACAAGTGTCCTCACACTTGTCATTTTGCCACCTATTTAACACTAATTACAAAGTATGTACTAATTTGTGCTTCTTATGGGTCCTGCTCAACCCTGAGATCCTACTGGATATGGTGCAAGCAGCAATGCCTTGATGTAATTGTGCTTGACTTTCTTCAAAGAGTGGAGCGTGAGTAGCTTTGGTGAAGTCATAATCTTAATTTTGTTCGCCCGTTGTAGGACGTGATCACCCTCATCCTGGTGACTAGCCTCTAACTGAGGACGACCTTAGTGGGATATGAGCTCGACGCTGCTCGCACCACGTGGCACCGATTGGACAACCATGTGTAGTGGGGACTAGGCACCTGGTGTTGAGGGGCCCTTGTTCGTGCGAGCTAAGGGCGAGCAGCTTAGAGTTATCTCTTAATCCTTCTTAGTTATCCCTTAATCTTGTTCGCCTCAGTTCGCCTATCAACATTTGCCCCATAGCCTACCTATTTATAGTTTTATATAGGTGGGCTGTTTTGGGATCTCAAGTGCTCATGTGGCGAACAGATTTTGGATGGCAATGGGCCTTTTTGGCGAACAAACTAAGTTGTGAACATCTTTCTTCTGGAGGCGAGCACCAGTGATTGGCGAGCTGCTTATTTAGCGAGCTTCCTTAGTTGGGCGAGCAACACCGATCGATGAGTAGGATTGCTCCACACATAGCGAGCCCTTGCCTCAAGGAACGAGGCGACGGTAGCCTCATCAATTGTCACCTAAAATCGCGCGCCCATTATTGCATTCTTTTAAAAAAATTGCAACTTAGTCCCTGGAATTTTTAGAAATTCTTCATTTGTCTTCTTCCACCTATAAAAGGAGAGGGTTAGTTTCTTCTTCATTTTTTGAAACTTTTGTGAGTTGCAGAGCCCAATTCCAATTTTTCGGTGATTTTCTTTTTCTAAATTTTGGTGACGTTCAAGCCTCATATTTACCAGGTAGACATCCCATATCTCTTCATCTCTTTGATTTCCATCTTCTTCTTCTTGTTTACGAAATTATTTTTAATCTTCTTCATTACAACTATTCATCTTCCCGGTGGTGCCATTGATCTCTCGTCGCCAAAATTATTAGATGGACAATACTCTATTCTTTGCCCCCATTTCCTTGCTTTAAACTTGTTCTTTCTTCCATTGATTTTTTTGTAAAAATTATGTCTTCCACATCTTCTAGCCAAACTATCTCAAATAGGAATCCGAAAAAGAGACCCATGGTGGAGGAGGGGTAAATTGCCCAACTCACACCAATTTTGATTGAGTTTGACCTGGATGTTGCTTCGGTTGCTTGCTCCTTGGAGGACGATGAGGTTTCCTACTCGGGCAAACAAGAAGTCTCCCACTCAGGCGAGTAGGAAGTTTCTCACTCGCACGAGCCGAAAGTTATTGGTTCTGATGCTCGTCAAGAGGGGGCGAGCAACACGTCTTCGAACTTGGAGGTTAGCGAGGATGAAATTACTCCAGAATACTTGGAGTCAATAAACTTTCTCATGCCCGCGGTTCCGGAGCACATCATTCCCACAAGGGTCGAGCATGAATTTAATTGGGAGGAGTATGTCGAGCGTTATGCGGACAACTTTCCCACTACTCCTCGTGTGCAAACTAACGTGGTGGGTGCCACAGACTATAGCGCGAACAAGATTGAGAGCATAATTCCGCACAATCTTTTGGACTTCTTTCGTCGGGATTTCAAGATTCCGTACGATATTTATATGTACGCTCTTGGCCCCAAAGAGCGAGCTGACAGCCTACCTGCCGAACATATAGCTACCAATGTTGACACCCTCAATGTGGGGTTGACCTTCCCTCTTCACCCAATCATTGGATGCTATCTTCTGGACATGAACTTGGCGATCACACTAATGACTCCGAATGGGTAGAGTAGTTTGCTCGCACTCCTCACAGTTTTCAAACTTGAGGGGTATAAAAATCGCCTTACTTCAGCCGAGATCAACTACGCCTTGAGTATCACCAGTCAGAGTGAAGAAGGCAAGGAGTATTATTACCTCAAGGATACGTGAACACGACAAAAAATGATCCAATTTTTGGATACGGGTGGGGGGATTCGTTAAAATAATTATTTTACAAAAAAATTATATATATTTTTCATATAAGACATTTAACATTAATTGACTAAATTGTTGAATAACATTAACAAAATTTAAATAGTAATACTTCAATAATTCAAAATTAACTCCAAATCTAAAACTAAATTCAATATCAAGTACAAAAAAACCATTTGATAACATTTTCAAGTTCATCAAGTAATCAAACAACAAAATAGGCCTCCAACTCTGGTTCATTGAGGGATAAGTCTTCCAATTCCACAGTAGTGTTCTCCTCCAAAGTTGCTCTATCAGCACTTACATTCAAATCTCTAGAATTAGTTTCTAACATAAAATTTTAAATTAAATCTAAAACAATTAAATTAAGTAAAATTTGTATACCTAAGTCTCAGAATTTTGTTTCTCCTTCCTTATACTCGTTTTCATTACGTGACAACAACCTTAGATTGTAGTGCACAAATACGAGATCATCAGCTCTACTTGGAGACAATTTGTTCATTTTGACATTTTGTATGAAAGAATATGTACTCCAGTTTCTTTCACAACAAAAAGATGATGCCGATTGAACAAGTAGCTTAAAGGCCAAACTTTCTAAGAGAGGGTGTCGAAGAACCATGATTTACCCACCATGAAATTGGTTCTTCATGCATTCTTGCATCAATCACGCGGGGTTGGTTGAAATACTCCGAGCCAGTAGAAAATGCTCCAAATTCAACATACCATTCTCAAATCAGTTGGATTTTGAAACAACTTCTTGAAGCACTTACCCTTATTCAAAGAAACTATGTTGTCCTCATGCGGTGCAATCCGTGGAATTCCATGACTTCCACCTTGAAGCCACTCTTCATTGTAGTACTTAGGAACTAAAGAGTGTGCCATGCAATGCAATGGCGTGTTAATCTTGTTCCATCTACTCTCTAAAACTTGATGGATAGAATAAAAAAACCTCAGAAGAATCAGAAATTATATCCTTCTTTTCATGTTCAAACATAACTTTCTTCACATTTTCAATCATTGTGTTCCACATGTAATAAATTAAGTGTAAAACGGGAGAATCAATATCTACTTTTCTAAGCATATCCATCATCGGCTCAGTAAAACTCAAAAAATAGTCCAAATTATCCCACCAATTGTCATTCATAATGCACTGTTTAAAATCTTTTGCTTTACCTTCATTATTTCTCTCCCTGTAAACCCTCCAATGTGAATCCATGACCATTTTTTCTAATTCAGACTTAACTTCCTTCAATCTCTTAGCCATGATAATTCTAGATGTGAATCTAGTTTCAACAACCCTCAATAAACTTAAATGTGAATAGTTATTGAAAATAGCTAACGTCATGCTATGATTAACGATGAAGTTACGAATGTTTTGGACATCACTAATTAAACTCGAAATCCACTTGCACTAATCGTATGTGATTTTTCTGGTGGATCACATATACTTTTCAAGGCTAAATTCAAACTGTGCACCACACATGGAGTCCAAAATATATGAGGATACCTTGATTCAATCATAGATCCTGCAGACTTGTAGTTGCTTGCATTGTCTGTGATAATTTGCATCACATTAGCTTCTCCAACCTCTTAGATTGCTTCCATGAACAAGCTGCTCACATACTCACCATCCTTAATTATACCACTTGCATCAAATGCTTTAATAAACATAGCTCCACCGGAAGATGCAACCATTAAATTAATTAATGGTCTTAGTTGTCGGTCAGATCATCCATCAGAACAATGGAAACTCCTTTTTTCCTCAATGAATCTCTAAAGGGTTGAAGTTTTCGATAAACATGTTCCTTTTCTTGTGCAAGCAACATCGTCCATTGTCTGTTATATGTTGGGGGTGTGTAACCTGGCAAACTACTGTTGGCCAAGGTTCTTGAGTATTCTATGAACAATGGAGATTTCACAAAGTTAAATGCTAGAGCACTTGTGTAGAACATCCTAGCACATTCTTTGTGAGTCTTATCTCTTTGACAAATATTGAATGACTTCTCTAGTGCCCCAACATTTTCCTTTCGTTTCTTATGCTGCAACCAATTTTAACTTTCAGGTAGAGACAAGTATTCTGCCTTTTGCATTTTTCGGTGTGCCTCATGCGATTTTCTTGTCTCAACTTGGTCATGTTCTTGTTTGATTTGTAC
>JAPKLY010000254.1:494673-510805 GCA_026898435.1 Prunella vulgaris | reverse complement strand
AAAAATGCAAAAGGCAGAATACTTGTCTCTACCTGAAAGTTCAGATTTATTGCAGCATAAGAAACGAAAGGAGAATGTTGGGGCACTGGAAAAAGTCATTTAATATTTCTCAATGAGATAAGACTGACAAAGAATGTGTTAGGATGTTCTACGCAAGTGCTCTAGCATTTAACTTTGTGAAATCTCCATTCTTCATAGAATACACAAGAACCTTGGCCAACAGTAGCTTGGCAGATTACACACTCCCAACATATAATAGACTACGGACGATGTTGCTTGCACAAGAAAAGGAACATGTTTATCGGAAACTCCAGCCCTTTAAAGATTCATGGAGGAAAAAAGAGTTTCCATTGTTTCAAATGGATGATCTGACCGACAACGAAGACTATTAAGTAATTTAGTGGCTGCGTCTTCCGGTGGAGCTATGTTTATTAAAGCAGTTGATGCAAGTGGTATAATTAAGGATGGTGAGTATGTGAGCAGCCTGTTCATGGAAGCAATCAAAGAGGTTGGAGAAGCTAATGTGGTGCAAATTATCACAGACAATGCAAGTAACCACAAGTCTGCAGGATCTATGATTGAATCCAGGAATCCTCTTATATTTTGGACTCCATGTGTGGTTCACGGTTTGAATTTAGCCTTGAAAAGTATATGTGATCCACCAGAAAAATCACCCCAATACGATCAGTGCAAGTGGATTTCAAGTTTAATTAGTGATGTCCAAAACATTCGTAACTTCATCTTTAATCATAGCATGGCGTTAGCTATTTTCAATATCTACACATTTAAGTTTATTGAAGGTTGCTGAAACTAGATTTGCATCTAACATTATCATGGCTAAGAGATTGAAGGAAGTTAAGTCTGCATTAGAAAAAATGGTCATGAATTCAGATTGGAGGGTTTACAGGGAGGGAAATAATGAAGGTAACGCAAAATATATCAAACAGTGTATTGTGAATGACAATTGGTGGGATAATTTGGAATATTTTTTTAGTTTTACTGAGCCGTTGGTGGATATGCTTAGGAAAGCAGATATTGATACTCATATTTTACACTTAATTTATGACATGTGGGACACAATGATTGAAATATGAAGAAAGTTGTGTTTGAACATGAAAAGAAGGATATAATTTCTTATTCTTCTGAGTTTTTTTATTCTATTCATCAAGTTTTAGAGTCTAGATGGAACAAGAGTAACACGTCATTGCATTGCATGACACACTCTTTAGTTCCTAAGTACTACAATGAAGAGTGGCTTCAAGGTGGAAGTTATGGAATTCCAAGGATTGCACCACACGAGGACAATGATTTGAGAAGTTGTTTCAAAATCCAATTGATTTGAGAAAGGTATATGTTGAATTTGGAGCATTTTCTACTGGCTCGTAGTATTTCAACCAACCCCACGTGATTGATGCAAGAATGCATGAAGAACCAACTTCATGGTGGGCAAATCATGGTTCTTCGACACCCCCTCTTACAAAGTTTGGCCTTTAAGCTACTTGTTCAACTGGAAGAAACTGGAGTACATATTCTTTTATACAAAATTTCATAAGGAACAAATTGTCTCCAAGTAGAGCTGGTGATCTCATATTTGTGCACTACAATCTAAGGTTGTTGTCACGTAATGAAAACGAGTATAAGGAAGGAGAAACAAAATTCTGAGACTTAGATATGCAAATTTTACTTAATTTAATAGTTTTAAATTTAATTTAAAATTTTATGTTAGAAACCAATTCAAAAGATTTGAATGTAGGTGCCGATTGAGCAACTTTGGAGGAGAACGCTGCTATGGAATTTGAAGATTTATCCCTCAATGAACCAGAGTTGGAGGCCTATTTTGTTGCTTGATTACTTGAAGAACTTGAAAATGTTATCAAATGGTTTTTTTGTATTTGCAACTGAATTTGGTTTTTATTATTTAGTTTTGGATTTGATTTAGAATTATTAAAGTATTATTATTTAAATTTTGTTAATGTTATTCACCAATTCAGTCAGTTAATGTTAAATGCATTATATGAAAAATATATATAATTCTTTTGTAAAATAATTATTTTAACGTTTCGAACTTCCGGATACGCACCCGAGTCCGAGCAACATAACCTATTTTGAGACTCTACAAAACAGCTTCTAGAATAGATTTTTTTTCAAAAGCTGTGAGAGATAGCTTTGAAAAAAAGCTATTCTAGAAGCAATTTTTAGTGCATGTTTGCAATCTCTAGTAGAATTGAAAAAGTGATATTAAGTAATTTTAGTAGTAAAATGAAAAACAAGGAGTGTTTTAAACTTAATTGGTTTTGAAAAATGATTAAAAAAAATGTGTTTGCAAAAGAAGTGCTTCTAAAAAGAGTATTGAGTATTATTTTATTGGGAAATGTGTAGAAGTGTTTAACTAGAAGTTAAAAGCTAAAAATTGTTGCTTGACCAAAAGTAATAATAAGCACTTAAAATAGTTGTTGAAAACGTGTTTTAAGTGCTTCTTTTTAAAAAATAAGCACTTTTACTTTTTATGTTGAGTTTGCAAACAAACCATTAGTGTTTTAAAACAAGCACTAATTTAATGACAAATTTTCATGCACTTGTCATTTTGTCACCTATTTAGCACTAATTACAATGTATTTACTATTTTGCCCTTCTCATGGGTCATGCTCACACCTAGATCCTACTGGATGTAGTGCGAGCAGCAATACCTTGATGCAATTGTGTTTGGCTTTCTTTAGAGAGTGTTGAGTGAGTAACTTAGGTGAAGTCATAATCTTATTTCTGTTCGCCCACTGTAGGTTGTGCTCACCCTCATCTTGGTGACTAACATCTAACCGAGGATGACATTAGTGGGATATGAGCTCGACGCTGCTCGCACCACGTGGCACTAATTGGACACCCATGTGTATTGGGGACTAGGCACTTGGTGTTCAGGGGCTTTTATTCGCGTGAGCAAAGGGCGAGCAGCTTAGAGTTATCTCTTAATCCTTCTTGGATATCCCTTAATCATGTTCGCCTTAGTTCGTCTATCAATATTAGGTAATGTTTGAATGATTGTAAGTTGATTACATTTTTTGTAATATATAATAAATGAAATATACATATATAATATAAATAATTTTAAAAAATAAATAAACTTCATAATGAATAATTTTTTAAATAATTAAATTAACAATAAATAATATAAAAATTATGTATACTTAAGTTTATTATATATATATATATATATATATTAAAATATTCTAATATATATAATTGAAATTAATTTATATTTTTATATTGGTTGTATAAATAAAATATATATTTGATATGAAAGAAAGAACTAAATAAAAATATATATTTGATATGAAAGAGAAAATAAAATAAAAATACATATGTGATATGTAAAAGAAAGATAAATAAAACATATATTTGATATATATGATAAAGTTGATGTGATTTATATTGAATTATGTGAAATAAGTGTGTAGATATATAATAGAAGGTGGATCTGTATTTTGAATGGGATGAGATGTACAAATCCAAAAAATGATGGGATGAAGGAAAATCATTTAAAAAATAGTAGGTCTCTTGTTAATTCAAGTATACATAAATTCGTATCACTGTTATATATAATCTCTTGTCATTGTTATTTATATATACTATTACTGTATAAAAAATAACAAAATTTATTAACAGTGATAATAGATATGCATAATAGTGATGATGCATATACATAACAGTGATAATACATACACATAACAGTGATATTGACAACGTTAAGTTAATTCGGGTACATAAAAGTTTTTGTCTTTAAAAAATGAAATTTAACTTGAAAACTGAACCCTCAAAATTTCCTACTACTAATTGGACCCTCTAATCACAATTCTCGGTCCGCCACTGTCAATTTCATTGATGATGGAGTAGTAGTAGTAGTGTGAACTGGGAAAGAATGTCCAATAATCCCGCATTGAACACAAAACAGTGAGGGTTTTCGTACCTGATCGAACCAAAAAGTTCAAGGGATCTATTCTTACTACCATGTGTTGAATCCAACACTCAGCTAAGCTTTATTAGTATTCCATTTTTAAGGATTGAAATCCTTAGTCCATCTTCACAACCTTATGATTCCAGGATTTATCACCCAAGAACTCTTTACTAAAAACTCGAATTCCATCACCTTCCATTCTCTCTCTCTCTCCCAGGGGAATGCACTTCCAAGAAACAGTAATTGCACATAAAAATTGCAAGCATTCTTACAACTACAAGACTAACTGATAAGAAGTAACATTTTGAAGAATGCAAACCTTTGATTAAGCAGCTAACATATTTTTCATTACCCTTTTTTCTAAAATTAGTAATATATAGGTTCTTCCTGTGTCAACAATAATGATACTACAAGTCGCCTTCTCTCTTGGTAATATTGATGGTCTTTTATCTCGCTAATATTTATAGCAACAATACTATCTATTTATGCATTTCCTCCTTGCATGCATCATCTTCAACACCAAAATTTCAAATCTCTGTTATCAGCTGCTCATCTTTTTTCGCACCCCTGATAGTCCTTCTAATCCAGCCATTGATGTTTGAAGTATCTAACCATGTACTAATCATATATTCTGATCTAAAACCTATGTAGACATAAACTATGTTACGTGTTAAAGGAAGAATTCCTAGTAGATATATTCTATTTACAACGAAATTTGAATATATATGTATACACACACATTTGTTGTCAAATTCGAATTCCTAGCAATAGCTACTGTATGCATGTCTAGTTCTAAGAACCTGTATTCGCCATTAAGATTTTCAACATCTTGATTACGTCACCAAGAGTTACAGTTGAGGATGCACTTTTGATATAATTTATAGAAGCACAAACATAATTGTGTCATGTCGCACAAATCCATAACACTTAAATATACATCACTGACCGTTTAGAGCTCTATTAAGTGCGTCAAATACAGTTTGCAAAGTTACCTCCTCTACTATTACAACCTTGTCCCTAGACTTTGAGCCACAACCTATTGAAACTTGCCTTCTTTTCACCCCAATAACCTGTTCAAAAGACAGATGTAATCATGAAAAGAATTCAAACACCTCACTCCTACAAAGAAGAACTCGTTAAATTTGCTACAAGAAGCAACATTCTCTTCATTATTATATATCGAAATTGAAAATCAAAACTTTCAGCAAATTTACACTAAGTGCTCTAATGGAAATGATAGCTCTTTACAGCATATTCCCACAAAAGGAATAAGCTAAATTCATGCATAAATAGAAAAATATGGTACACTGCTCAAATTCGAATGAATTTCCAATAAATAAAAATTGGAAAGAAATCCAAAAATCTTGTAAATAAGTAGACCATTCCTTGTAGAAAAACTTACATTCATAAACTTTTGCTACCAACTTCACTATCAAATAGCACTTGTCCAACTAAATAATGAAAGATAAATGATAAAATGAAACCCCTCACAAAACATCCTTATAATTACTAAAAATTGCGTGTCGAAGTCATTTTTAGTATAAGGGTATGCTTCTACCTGATTCTACTATCTTACTGTAATTTACTGTATTCATGTATTTAACCAAACACTCAACATCTACTTTATAAAAATTTGGAAACACTTCTTACTATCATCATCAAGCAATTTTTTCTCACAATTGCTAAATTCTCAAAACACAATTCTTTGCAAACATCACCCTAAACCATTCATCTCCTTGGAAAATAATTAACGAATAAATATGCTGAATTCAGAGTAGGGCAAAGGGAATTACAGAGCTAATGTACTCAAGAAGTGCGGCATTGGCTTCACCGTCTTTAGCCGGAGCATCAATCTGCACTCCTAATGCCTCATCATCCATACCTAAAGTTTCCACGAAACAATTACAATTGATCAGAAAACGGACAAATTAAATACTTCAATCAACTGCAATATTGAAGGAATAAGCGGTACAATCGTTGGAAATGATGATTACCCGTGATTGTGGCGAGTTTGGAACCGGGTTTGGCATGGACGGAGATGGCGACGGAGGCAGGAGATACGGAGCGTATGCACGCCGGATATTTGCCGGTGTATTGAGTCGACTCCTCGGATTCGCCCTTCGATTTGGTCTTTTTCTTACTCGGAGCCATTAATGACCAACTCGCATTTTTTCGTTGTTGTTGGGATAATAAATAGGGGAAAATAGCCTTCCGAAAAAGAAAAAGGGAAATGTAGTCCAAATGTCCAATCTCCAATGTTTGCAAACTTTGCGTGCAGTTAGACCTGACAATTCCGTCCCGGCCCGACGGGTCGGCCCGGACTACCCGACGTATGGGCTGGGCTGGGCTGGGCCGGAAAAATAGTGGCCTGAAAAAAATCGGGCCGGGTTTGGCCCGGTGGGCCGCAGGTTGGCCAGTTTAGCCCGGGGAAATAAAATTTATTTTAAAATAATATAATTAATAATAATATAATTAAATTTATTTTAAAATAATGAATTCTAAGACTTTTGAGCTTTGGCGTGTACTGTTTTTATTTTTCAATACACCTCATAATTCAACAAACCCTAGTTTCCTAATTTTCAATAGTGGAACACACAACTCCCCCTCTTCTCTACTTATGAACTGCTTTTATTATATTAGGACACTATGACTATGAGTAATGATCTTTATTTCTTTTTTAATTTATGTTTGAATTTGTGGTTTTAGTTCTATTTTATGTTTGTGTTGTTGGTTTGTGGATTGTAAAAGTATAAGTTAACAGTGATTATAGTATAATTTTTAAAATTATTATTTTAAAAAAAATGGGTCGGGCTGGCCCGTGGGCTAGATTGGGCTGGGCTGGGCTCAATTTTTATAGGCCCGACTGAAAAATGGTCCGGCCAGGCCCGTGAACATCAGTTGGCCCGGTGGGCTGGGCTGGCCGGCCCGGCCCGTTTGCCAGCTCTACGTGCAGTGCACCTGTGATCATCGATTTGGGATTAAAAATCAAAATCTGATTATTCTTCAATTTAAAAAAAAAAATCGAAATCTGATTTTATTTTTGGAATTTTAAAATACAAAAATTTTTATAAAAATTTCTACAGTATAAATTATTAAAAATAAACTTTAAAAAAATAAAGAAAATGCGACATTATTCTCACGCCTAACTTAGTGCGCTTAACCTTCTCCCAATTCCAGCATATTTCATCTAGGGCACTTGGTATAAATTTAAAATGATAATGCTAATGGGTATCATTAAGGGTAATTACAATGAAGTTAGTGATTACCTTTTTTTAACATGTTTTTATAATTTCATTCATATACAATAAATAATACCAAACACTACTATTGAGAATGAATCCACATTAATCTTTATTCATTCTCATTCCTCACCCTCAATACCCCCAACCAAGCGGCCCCCTAATTTTTTTTTTGTTTTTTCAACCACTTAACTCTCTCTCATTCTTTTTTAATTAATGTGTTAGCTAAAGAAAAATCAAGTAATATTGTATCATAAATTTAAAAGTACGGTTCCAAACTGTATTACTATATAGACATATGTGTGTTACTGAAAGATAAAATTTGTGTTACTATTATATTAAATGATATTATTTTACATATATTCATTTATTTTATAGAATAAATAATTTTTCATATAATATAAGAACAAAATATGTGTTATTATAAGAAAAATATTATTTTTTTCACAAATATTTATTTATTATTATAGAAATAATTAATTTTTCATATAATAACACATATTAAATTGTAAAAAATTTGTTATTGCGTGAAACATTATACCTAGATTTCAAGATATAATGATTAAATTTAAAAAACATGTATTTGTCTATATAGTAACACACATTGGCTTATATAGTAACACAAAATGAGGAGCAAATGTGTGTTACAATTAAGGCAAATGTATGTTACTATCATATAAAATGTTATTCTTTTTATATATATTCATTTATTTTTATAGAATAAATACTTTATATAATATAAAGAGTAAAATATGTTTTACTATAAGAATAAAAATTAGTTTTTCACAAATATATTATTTATTTTTATAGAAATAATTAATTTTTCATATAACAACACATATAAAATAGTAAAAAGTGTATTACTACATGATTCAATATACATAGATTTTAAAAGAATGATGAATAAATAAGAGATACATATTTATTCTTATAAAAAATTATTTTGTCTTTATAGTAACACAAAATGAGGAGCAAATGTGTGTTACAATTAGAGCAAATGTATGTTACTATCATATAAAATGTTATTCTTTTTACATATATTCATTTATTTTTATAAAATAAATATTTTTATATAATATAAAGAATAAATTTGTGTTACTATAAGAATAAATATTAGTTTATCACAAATGTATCATTTATTTTTATAGAAATAATTAATTTTTCATATAATAACACATATAAAATAGTAAAAAAAAATATTACTACATGATTAAATATATCTAGATTTTAAGGGGGTGATGAATAAATAAGAAATACATATTTATTCTTATAAAAACTCATGTTGTCCTTAAAGTAGCACACATTTGCCCATATAGTAACACAAACTTGGAGCAAATTTGTGTTACAATTAGAGCAAATATGTGTTACAGTAATATCAAATGTGTGTTACTATAAAATTAAATTATGTGTTACTATATTTACTTGAATTTTATCAAATCAATGCATAATTTACAAATAATTAAATAAACTAAAAAAAAGAAGAAGATGAGAACGGAACTTAGCCAGGGAAAAGGATATATGGCTAATTCCATTAGCAACAAGGGAGGAAGCCAGCAGTGAGGCCATCAGCAAAAAGAGTTGATAGGGTAAGACCGTCAATTTCTTTTCTTAAATTTATTTTTAGAAAAATTTCTACGGTAGAAATTTTTACTCAAGTATAGCTCTTTTAAAATTGGATTTAATCCACACCTCTATTTGAGGATCATGTGAGGTAGTTTCATACTATAAAACTACTTTTATTAGGGGTATTTTGTTTTTAGAATTAGAGAGGATTACGTCTTGATTCTAAATAAAAATATGTTTAATTTCTAGAATTTCAGCCCATAATTAAAATTTGGACCGATATTTAAATTCAGACTAATCCTACTAAAAATAATTACTTAATCTCAGTTATTACATCGGATTATTTAGTCTCAAGTTTAAATTGGCAAACATAACTTTCAAATTTCTGGAAAAGCTATAGATGTAATAGTGTTAATTGAAAAAAGACAAAATTAAAAATTTAGTATTTTATCCTATTTATCTTTAATGCAAACACAGATTAATTTTAAGAAAAACAATCATAAATATTAAACACATATTATTTTGAAATTAAGATTACAATCAATACAATCTCATTTAATTCTATCGTATCCTATTTATCTAATCTAAGAAACTAAATGCTTCCTTAGTCTACTTATCTTATCCACCGAGCCTGATGCATTTTAAACTGACGGATAATTTCACCGCAATCCTTTTAGCTATTAGCGAAAATACCATAAAAAAAATTTAATACCCAATTTATGTATAAAACCTAAATACCCTTATAAAATAGGCATAAAAATTAATAAATTTAAATTAGGTCCCACAGAATTATTATTTTTATTTTTATTATATTTATTTGAAATATTAGTATACTTTTATTGATACTATTGATTTTCTTTAATATTTAAATATTCTTTTCGAATATTTTGTGTTTTTAATTAGTATTTTTGTATGAAATAATTTATTAATTAATCATTGATTCGATACCCGAATGATAAAAAAATTAAATTTATAATTAAATTTTTATGAAGACACTTCGGTAGAAAGTTTAAATTTTTTATTTAATTTTGATGTGGGTAATGCTCTCGTATTAATTAAATTTTAATAGATATATTTTCAAACATTACAAATTAAATATTTTTATAAACTATAATATTCATTAATTTGCATTAAAATCAATTTATATTTTGTAATATTCATTAATATGCATTATACATTAAAGTAATCTAAATAAAAAATACAAACAATCACATATATATGATAAAAATATTGTAATTAGTTAATTTTTTAAAATTATATTTTTTAAGATTTTATTGTTTTATATATTACTATATACAATTAATAATGTTTAATTGATATAAATGTTAATGTTGTGTGGTGGGGTATAATAATTAGATGATAATATTTTTGGGTTATATGGGTTAAAAAATATTTGAAATTGAAAATTGATCGAAAAAATTTTATTTGTGTTTAAAGTGGCTAAAATAAATATTTTGAGGTTAAGTATGAGTATTTTAAATATTCTCCCTATTCATTAAAATATCATAACTTATCTATACATATATAATAACAAAATATTGGGCCAAATTTGACCCACAAATTATTACTATTTTCTTTTGTTAAATTCAAGAATATTCTGACAAAGAAATATATAGAAATATATAATGTTTAAACGATGAATAATTATTATTTTTTTTCAGAAAAAGTAGTGGGTTTTCTAGGGGAGCCTCAATTTACAGAGGTGTAACAAGGTATGTGATTTTCGTGCATTTCATTATAATTTTTCTTCCGACGATGTCGTTTTGCTCACTGAAAAATCATGTTAATTTCAGGTACCACCAGCACGGCCGGTGACAGGCAAGGATAGGAAGGGTCGCCGGCAACAAAGATCTCTACCTTGGAACCTTCAGTGAAATTTTTCAATAATAATTATTTTAAGAGTAGGTTAGTTAATAGTTTTTACTAAAAAGTATCATGCACTTTTAATAAATACAGATTTACAATATTCTTTAAAAAAGTAAAATATGTGGATCTAATGACATGTAATATAAAATGTATTATTAATTAAAAATCATTACTTTTAATAAAGGATTAAATCTCATAAAAAGATGATAATATTTTTATTAAAATAACATTATCATATTTAATTATAATTATTATTTTTAAATATAATATTTTTAACATAGTTAGTTAAAAATTTATATAAATAAGTTAATCGGTGCAAGTGTACTCCTTCTGTTCAATGGACTAAATAGTCAATCCCCCTAATACAGGATTATTCTTGCCAAAGCATGCATATTTTGGATATTTTAACATAAATAATCATGTGTTAGGGGAATTGACTATTTAGTCCATTAAACAAAACACACCCCTACAATATTAAATCCAAAAAAAGTCGGATAAATGTAATTTAATGTGGGCGAATACATTTAAATATTGACTATGCTTCCATTGTTACGCTGTGGCGGTGGACGTCACAAAATAAAAAATATATGCCTGCCATAATCT
The DNA here is from genome assembly GCA_026898435.1 of Prunella vulgaris. Taxonomy (NCBI): domain Eukaryota; kingdom Viridiplantae; phylum Streptophyta; class Magnoliopsida; order Lamiales; family Lamiaceae; genus Prunella; species Prunella vulgaris. Next base: position 499,588 of record JAPKLY010000254.1, on the reverse strand, counting down.
AATAAAAACACCAATTAATGTGTTACGTGGCAACTCGTATTTGGTATGCAAAATCGGTGGTGCATAACCCTAAATTTATATATATATATATATATATATATATATATATATATATATATATATATTAAAAGGTAGAATTTTTTTCATTTTCTTCTAAAGGTATAAGTTCAATTTCTTGCATCTACATATTTATTTATTTTGTGTATTTTTAAATTATATTATTATTTTTAAATGAACAAATTCAAGCAATATATGTATTTAATATATCAATATAATTTTTGCAGTAGATTTTATGAGATTCTTAATATGTATCATCAAACATTTGATATTTCAAAACATTCAAATAATTTTAGGATAATTTATTGGATTTTTTTTTAACTGACAATAGAATTTCTTCACAAAATGTAGTTAAGAGAGTAAATGCATATTAAAAGAGAAATTTAATTAGAGATGAGTTTTGAGACAGACAAAAAATGATTTCAAAATGTGCACGTTCAGATCGTGCACAAAATATGCATGTACGGATAATGCACAAAACATATATGTATAAAAATTTCAAAAACTAAAACAAACAACAATACACAAATAAAAAGAAAATATAAGAAAAATGTTGTAAGTTTTTCACACTTTATTCAACAACAACACATTTTTTCTATAAAAATAACTATAATAAAAATTAATATTATATATATTATATTTATAGACCGTGCAAATGCACAGGTGATGCAAAATGTTTGGCCAAATTTGGCCCAATAAATTGTTACTATTTTTTTTTGTTAAGTTCAATAACTTTTTGAAAAAGAAATATATATATATATATATATATATATATATATGTATATATATATATATATCAAATGGTAGAGTTTTTTAATTTTCTTTTAAATGTATAGGTTCAATTTCTTGCATGTACATATTTATTTACGCAAAATCTCCCGTCCATCCAAGTGCATACTATGCACTTGGATTTTACTTCAATTTTAAATTTAATTTGTTTTTTCCAAAAACACACTATACACACCGCACTGTGTATTTTTGGGTATATCAAGTTGTTCTTGGGACATTGCAAACATTTGTTCTTTGTGTATTAAGGAGTTGTTCTTGGAGTATAACTAAATTGTTCTTAGGGTATTAATAATTGTTCTTGGGGTATTGATAATGAGAAACCTTATGAACAAGTTTTTAAAGTAGAAATACCAATGTTTTGTCAGGTTATTTTGTTATTATGCAGTGAACCTCTAGGAGAATGGCTAAATATGAGTAAATAAACATGTCTCTTGCTGTGGGCTTTCTCAGGTTGGAAGAATCTTTCGGTTCTAAATTTGGTCGAACAATGATTTTAATGGGAGTATCCTTTCTTCAGTTTCAAATTTATCACACTTGACAGTTTTGAGTCTTGCTAATAACTCACTTTCTGGTGATATTCCTGATATCAACATCCCTAGCCTCCAGTTGTTAGATTTATCCAACAACGATCTCACCGGAACTGTGCCTCGATCCCTTTCTAGATTTCCCTCTCAATTCATATATAATATATAAAATCCAGTTGTTAGATTCATATATAATAATATTTAAAATCCCTCCCAAAAAAAAATATGGGCTAAACTTATTATTTTAAAATTTTATAAATTTATAATACCTAAAGAATAAATTATGATACCCCAAGAACAATTCACAATACCCCAAGAACAAATTATGATACCCCAAAAACAATTCACAATACCCCAAGAACAACTCTATACAAATATACCACAATAACAGCATACAATACCCAAAAAATAACTTACAATACTCCAAAAGTAAGTCACAATACCCCCAAGAATAAGTGTAAGAAAATACCCCAAGAACAAATCTAAATAAATACCCCAAGAACAAGTCTAAATAAATACCTCAAGAACAATTCTCAATACCCGAAGAACAAATCACAATACCCCAAGAACAAATAGAAGTAAATACATCAAGAACAAGTCACAATACCCCAAGAATAATTTATAATACCCCAAGACCAACTCTCAATACCCCAAGAACAATTCTCAATACCCGAAAAATAAATCGCAATACCCCAAGAACAAATATAAGTAAATACCCCAAGAACAAGTCACAATACCCCAAAAATAATTTCTAATACCCCAAGAAAAAGTAAATAATTAAACTAAAAAGAAGATTCAAATATTCATGGGAAAATTAAGCAAAACAATATATTCAAATTTCAAACCTTAGATTTTGAAACTCACCCATAAATTGTTCTTTGGATTTTATAAATTATTTTTTGGGTATTAATATATTATTTTTGGAGTATTATTTTTCAAATAAAATGATATCAATGCATATATTTATTTATATCATTATATTTATTTAGTGGCACAATAATATTTTATATTGTGAACGATGATATTAATTGTATAATAAATAAATTCACACAAAACTTATGATTTTTGGGATAGTTGTTTTCAGAAAAAATAAAAACAAAAAATTGGAATAGTTTCATTTGTATATAGAAGTCAGCAGGTATACATACTTGACGGAAGAAAATTTGATCTGGAAATAGTCAAAAATTAAGGGTGCATGGTATGCACCCTTGTGCACAGGAGAAGCACTCATTTATTTATTTTATGCATTTCCTAATTATATTATTATTTTTAAATGAGCAAATTCAAGCAATATATGTATTTAATATATCCATATAATTTTTGAAGTAGATTTTATGAGATTCTTAATATGTATCATCAAATATTTGATATTTCAAAACTTTCAAATAATTTTATGATAATTTATTGGATATTTTTCTCTTTTAAAACTGACAATTAAATTTCTTCATAAAATATAGTTAAGATAATTAATGAATGCATATTAAAATTAAAGATGAGTTTTGAGACAGACAAAAAATTATTTCAAAATGTGCATGTTCAGATCGTGCACAAAATGTGCATATACGGATCACACAAAAAATATACATGTATAAAAACTTGAAAAACTAAAACAAGCAACAATACACAAATAAAAAGAAAATAAAAGGAAAGTGTTGGTAATTTTTTTTACACTTCATTCAACAACAAAAAATACACATTTTTTCTGTAAAAATAACTATAAAAAAATTAATGTTATATATATATATTATGTTTATATATCGTGTCAATGCACGGGTGATATACTAGTATGAGATTAATACTATTTTTGTGCCATAATTTTTTACTTTTTTGTTTTAGTCCCATAATTATTGACTTTTCCAATTTAGCCCCATAACAATTCAAATTTACCCAAATCAGTCCTAAATCGCCGGAAATTGCATTGAACATCATCGTTTTTTCCCACGTCACTCACGTGCTAATATTTTATGGCCATTTGGGGACTTATTTGGATAAATTTGAATTATTATGGTACTAAATTGAAAAGATAAATAATTATGGGACAAAAAATAAAAAGTATAAAAGTTATGTGATGAAAGCGGTATTATTTTTGGGTTACGTGTCCTTTTTTCAGACGTGACATACTGAATCAGTAAATTAAATTTAAAATTTCCCAATAAATTCAATCGTCGGCATCATCATCGTCGAATCGTGATAACAATTTGGCAAAATTAGAGCTACAAAGATCAAGGATTTGCAGATTGTTGTTGCGGAGAAGGAAGACTCGAAGAAGCAAGCTCTAGCGCGGAAGTGGAGCTCGAACAAAGATCGGCACATGAAGGTGTAGGGCCGTGGCAAGAGGATACGAATGTCGGCACTCTGCATGTATGAGTGTCGTTTTTTTTTCTTCAAGTTTTAGGTTTTATGTTTTAAGTTTCTTTTTAATTACAATTTATTATTTAAAAATTTAATTTAATTTATTGAGAGAATTTACTGAGTTAGCATGTCACAGGAGCAAAATTGTATAAAAGTAAATAATTTATTCATAGTATGAGACTAAATTGAAAAAATAAATAATTATGGGACCAAAATAAAAAAGCGGAAAAGTTATGGGATGAAAATGATATTAATGGTTGGCCTTATTCTGCCAAAAAATAGTAACGTGACATGCACATGAATAATACGACGTCGTTTAATGTAAATTTCGGGCATTTGGGACTTATTTGGATAAATTTGAATTGTTATGGGACTAAATTGAAAAAATGAATTACGGGACGAAAATAAAAAGGTGAAAAAGTTATGGAGTTAAAATGATAGTAATCCCTAACTTATATCCACTGATACCATACATATATAAAGTAATCTATAGTAACATGAATTAACTAATACAATTAGGAATGGAGCAAATACTGAAAATACAGGTATACCGTACTTGTTGTACCGAAAAATACTGAATTTATAAAAAATTTGGGTATACCGAAAATTTTGGTACGGTATCGGTATAAAATTTTAAAAATTTCAGTATACCGGTATATACCGAAATACTTTCGGTATAAATCGATATACCGAAATTTTTTTAATATACCGAAAATATTTTGGTATCTCGGTATACCGGTATATACCATTATGATAATTTAATATTAAAATTTGATATTAAACTTATTTTCATACATAATTAATTAAAATTATACTTCAATTATTTCGGTGTGGACTGGTATGCCGGTATATAATGGTCAATGTACCGACATGGTCGGTAATTCGATATTATTAGTGATAAATAGTTAAATTTAATGTATATTCTTGTAGAATATTCTGTTTGACAAATCATATCTCATATGATTTGTAAATTTATTTATTTCCTTGTAGAATATTTGTAATCTCACTATTTATATTGATAACTTCACAAAACCACGATTAAGGTGGAATAAATTCTTCTCTACATGGTATCACCGTATCACCGAAATCCTTCCTGTTGGTCCCGAAACGAGTTAAATCAGTGTACGGGGGGGGGAATACACTGATGTCAGATTTTTCTGAAAGACTCAGAAAAATGCTCTAACGCACTCAGT
>JAPKLY010000254.1:445406-494663 GCA_026898435.1 Prunella vulgaris | reverse complement strand
CATCAGGGGTTTTGGGATCTAATCAAAATACTCAGATTGTCCCAACACTTCCTTTTGTCTATCTTAATTCTCGGTCAAATTTCAAAGCCTGAAATAACTTCTCCTAATTTATTTATTTCTTTCCTAAATACTGGGTCAAACCTTCCAAATATCTTTGAAATTGCCAGATTTTTTTGCCTACGACACCGTTGCTGCAACAATCTCTTTCTTCTACACTAAGTTTCTGCACAGGTATTCGCCGTCGACCATGGCCACTCAACACCAACCGAGGCTGTTCCTATTGCCACGATGGTTCACATGGTGACCATCAAACTTTCGTCAACGAACTACCTATTGTGGAAACACCAGGTGCTGCCCATGCTAGGGGCGTTTAATCTGACGGGTTTCATCGATGGAACTGCCGCTCCACCGTCCAAAACTTTGCCCGACAGTGACTCACCTAATCCGGAGTTCCTCTCTTGGCGTGAGAAGGACCAGAAAGTACTAGGCGTCTTGTTCTCCTCGCTCACAGAAGAGTCTATGGCTGAAGTTGTGGGGTGCACTACATCTCGTACGGCGTGGGTTGCACTTGAATCAGCTTTCTCGCACTCCTCTGTCTCGCGAGTTCATCATCTTCGCGAAGAACTTTTATTTCTCAGGCGTGGCGATCTCCCGGTCTCATATTATGGCCGCAAATTCAAGGGGTTATGTGATCAATTAGCGGCTGTTGGCCTTCCCATGGATGAAACAGAAAAGAGTCACTGCTTTCTTCATGGCTTGGGACCGACATTTATGGGGTTCTCCGACACTCGCATGGCTATCGATCCACTCCCTCCCTTTCGCATTTTGCTTCATCAGGCCCTACAATATGAAATCTTTAATCGTTCTATGGAGACCCCGACGCCACCTACTGCTGCTTTTGTCGCTGCTAGTCATGGTCATCGTCCTCAGCAGAAACATACATCTACTGGTGGTAATAATCATACCAGGTCTGTTCCTTCTTCTGGTAGTCCGGGTGTTCGTCAACCTCAGGCTAAACAAGGACGACGTACTCCACGTTGCCAGATTTGTCGTGGGGAACACTATGCCGACAAGTGTCCGCGTTACCTTCAGGCCACTGCAGTTTCTCAACCAACCACTGCCCAACTTGCACAAGCATTCAACGCCTCTTGCAACATTACTGAGCCGGTCTCCGATTGGTATGTTGATTCGGGTGCCTCAGCTCATATGCATCTCAACCATCGGACTTGGACTCTTGCACTCCGTATTCGGGAAATGGTAAAGTTATTGTTGGCAACGGTACAACTTTACCTATTACTCATATTGGCTCTAGTTCTTTATCTCGTAATATTCGCATGTTAGACGTCCTTATTGTGCCTCATATCACAAAAAATTTGTTATCTATAAGCAAGTTGACTTCTGACTATCCGGTTGATGTGGTTTTCACTGATAAGCAGTTTTTTATTCAGACTCGGGCTACCAAAACAATTCTGGCTAGTGGGAAATGTGAACAGGGATTATATGTGCTTGAGCGGGGTCATCTGGCGCTTACTGCAGCTTTACTTAATAAGGTTTCTCGTGCTTCGTTTGAATTATGGCACTTGAGATTGGGGCATGTCCCATTTAGTACTATCTTGACTTTACAAAAACTTGGTCACTTATCTGTTACTTCTATTTTACCGTCTCCTGGTACTTGTTCCTCTTGTCAAATGGCCAAAAGCAAACGTATGTCTTTTTCAATTAATGAGAAACGTGATGAACATATACTTGATCTTGTGCACTGTGATTTGTGGGGTCCAGCTCCTATAACTACACCTGATGGTTATCGTTATTATGTGATATTTGTGGATGACTTCTCTCGTTTTTCTTGGATGTATCCTTTACGCCAAAAATCTGATTTCTCTAAAATCCTGGTACAATTTCACACATTTGTTTGCAATCAGTTCTCATGTTCAATGAAAGTCTTTCAGTCTGATGGTGGCACTGAGTTTCTCAGTCATGATGTCTGGAATTTTTTTGTCTCGAAAGGTGTTCATCATCGTATTTCTTGTTCATACACCCCTCAGCAAAATGGTCGTGCTGAACGTAAGCATCGCCACATTTCTGAAACGGGTTTGTCGATGATGTTTCACTCTTTAGTTCCTGCTGGTTATTGGTTTGATGCATTTGCTACTGCTGTGTATGTTATTAATCGTCTACCATCTCCACTTTTGGAAAATAAATCGCCTTATGAGTTATTATTTGGTGTATCTCCTGTCTACACTAACTTTAAACCATTTGGTTGTCGTGTGTTCCCCTATCTTCGTGATTATTCTCCTCATAAACTGGCTCCTCGCAGTAATCCGTGTATTTTTTTGGGATATAGTGGCTCCTACAAAGGCTTTCGGTGTTTAGATCCTGAGGTAAATAGGGTTTACATAACACGTCATGCTCAGTTTGACGAAACTCATTTTCCATTTCAGAACAATTCTGTCTCATCCAAAGATGCTCTTTTGGAATTTTTAGCATTTGTTGAGCCTGTTACTCCTACTAGGCAGTCTACTCCACCTGTCTCGCCTTCCTCTGCACCTAGTGGCTCATCCTCTCCTTGTACACTCTGTCTACCAGCACAGTCTGAGTCGGCTTCTGCGCCAGAATTACCCTCTGAACCTCCGGTTGCTCCTTTGCCCCCCAGGTCATCTCCGCCTCCTCCTTCCGCTTCCACTCATCCTATGGTGACTCGGGGTAAAGCAGGTATTTTTAAACCAAAATACCCTGTGACTTTTACTTCTTCTGCTTTGCTCTCTGCTTTGGTTGCTTCTACAGAACCTCGTGGGGTCAAGTCGGCTATGAAACATCCTCATTGGGTTGCCGCCATGCAAGAAGAACTTGATGCTCTTCGTTCTAATTGTACTTGGGATTTGGTTCCTCGCCCACCTAATGACAATATCGTTGGTTCAAAATGGGTCTTTCGTACCAAGTATCACTCTGATGGTTCAATCGAGCGTTACAAAGCTCGTCTTGTGGCTCAAGGGTTTACTCAAATTCCTGGTCTGGATTTCTCTCATACTTTTAGTCCAGTTGTCAAAGCTGCAACCGTCAGAGTTATTTTGGCATTATCAGTTCAGCAAGGTTGGGATCTTCATCAGTTGGACGTCAAAAATGCATTTCTTCACGGCATTCTTCATAAACATGTCTTCATGTCCCAACCACCTGGTTTTATTGATCCTCGGTACCCAGATCATGTATGTCGTCTGAAGAAGGCTTTATATGGTCTTCGCCAGGCTCCCTTGGCGTGGTTTCGCAGATTCAGTGACTTTCTTCTGAAGCAGGGCTTCAAAGCAAGTCGTTCTGATTCGTCTCTTTTCTTTCTCCATCGTGGAAAAACTATTATATACCTCTTGCTATATGTTGATGACATCATTGTTACAGGTAATGACACTTCCACACTCCGCTCATTGATTGCTCTTATCAATGCTGAGTTCGCTGTTAAAGATCTTGGCAAGCTAAACTATTTCTTAGGCTTGGAAGTCACTCACACTACCACAGGTCTCTTTGTTGGACAATCCAAGTATGCCCGAGATATCTTGGATCGTCTTGACCTACTTGATGCAAAACCTGTGTCCACTCCTTTGGCTCCTGGAGAAACTCTTGTTACCTCGGGGACACCATTCTCCAACCCCACTTTATATCGTTCCTTGGTTGGTGCCCTCCAGTACTTGACTATCTCTCGGCCTGACCTCAGCTTTGCTGTCAACCTTGTCAGCCAATTTCTTCACTCACCCACGGATGATCATTTTCAGGCTGTTAAACGTATTCTTCGTTATGTCAAGGGCACGATACACTTTGGTCTCACTTTTGACCGCCGCCCTGATTCTTCCATCACTGCCTACTCCGATACAGACTGGGCTCGTTGCATTGATACTCGCCGGTCAACTTTTGGATTCTCTATTTTCTTGGGTGGGAACCTTGTCTCCTGGAGTGCCAAGAAACAACAAAGTGTTGCACGTTCCAGTTGTGAGTCAGAATATCGTGCTTTGGCCACAACTGCCTCCGAAGTTGTTTGGTTAATCAATCTGTTGGGAGAACTCCGTGCTTCTTTCAAATCTTGTCCTGTTATCTTATGTGATAATAAAAGCGCAATTTTTTGGAGTCAAAATCCTGTTTCGCACAAACGTGCTAAGCATATTGATATTGATTATCACTTTGTGCGTGACCTTGTTACTAGTGGTCGCCTTTCCACACAGTTCGTGCCTTCTCATCTACAAGTCGCAGATATATTCACTAAGAGCCTTCCTCGTCCCGCTTTTGAGTTTCTACGCTCCAAGATGTGCGTGTGCCTTCATCCCACGCAACGCTTGACGGGGGATATTAGTGATAAATAGTTAAATTTAATGTATATTCTTGTAGAATATTCTGTTTGACAAATCATATCTCATATGATTTGTAAATTTATTTATTTCCTTGTAGAATATTTGTAATCTCACTATTTATATTGATAACTTCACAAAACCACGATTAAGGTGGAATAAATTCTTCTTTACAGATATGGACCGGTATATACTGAAATATCGATACGGTACGGTGTATCGAAATTTTCGGTACAATATGCGGTATGCATTTTTTGTATACCAAAAAATTCGATACGGTATGCCACCCAAAATACAATGGTTAAAAAAAAATCAACATTCATTCAATCATCAAACTATTTTTTCATAAAAAATCAATACAATTTGTAACATGCACGACCAACAAGAAACACAATACTTAAAAACCACCGACATAATAATCTTATTTATATGATTTGACAAATAAAATATTGTCACACCTATCTACTAATACCATAACACTTGCCAATTAATTCCATAACATTTATCCACTACAATAGCACAACATATATTTATTGATTCAATTATTATATATAAAGAGTGTCATCACAACGTGTATCAACTGATATCATATTTAAAAACCAACATTCGCTTGATTTTTTTTTTTAAAAGAATCAATACAATCTGTAATATGTGCAACAAACAAAAACATAATACTAAAAAAACACTGACATATATAATAAATTTTATATCATACGACTTGATAAAATATATAAGATATCACTATATTTATAAACTAATACTATAATTTATATATTTCATATTATCATAATACTTATCAACTTATATCATAACATTTATCTATTAAAATATTATAATATTGATCCACTAATATCCTTACATATATAAAGTGAATTCACAACATGTATCAGCTGTGATATTAATATCATAGCAAAACTTAGCATATCCTATTAGGAGATGAGAAGATATATACTAATCTAATAACAAAATGTTAGGTCTAATTGGATCGACAAATTATTATTTATTCTTTTATAAAAGTTTAAATTGTTTAATAAACACAAAAACTCATATGCAATATTGCACAAAACTCGACCCGTCCTCAAATGAAAATTCGCGGATCCAATAAAATTTTTAAGGAAAATTCTCGCCACTTCCAGAATGTATACCACATGAACATATTTGTGCTACTGTAAGACAAAATGTGTGCTACTACATCTTAAAAAAAATTTTTTTTTTTACCTTTAAAGTAACTATAAGAATAATATGTATTTTTACAAGAACAAATATGTGTTTCTTAATTTATTTTTCATTTTATTATTAGTTTTATGTTGATAATATGTTGCTAATGTAATAATATCTTACATGTGTTACTATCTCGCCACTCCCAGAATGTATACCATATGAACATATGTGTGCTACTGTAAGACAAAATTTGTGCTACTACATCTTAAAAAATTAATTTTATCGAAATCCCAGAATGTATACCACATGAACATATGTGTGCTACTGTAAGACAAAATGTGTGCTACTACATCTTAAAAAATAATAATTTCTATAAAAATCAATAAATATTTATAAAAAATGAATATTTTTTCTTGTAATAATACACATATTGATCTTACATTGTATTAACACGTTTGTTTTCTACAAAAACAAATGAATATATGTAAAAAAATAACATTTGTTCTTATAGTAGTACACATTTGACCTTATAGTAGCATAAATTTACTCATGCAGTATCATCAACTAGAAGCGAAAATCCTGAAATTTGAAAATTGCCCAAATCCGACCCGACCCGTTCAAGATCCGCGAAGTTTGTTACTTTGACCCTATTGACCTGCGAATTTTCAAATTTTTTTTTTTGGCATATATTGCACGGGAGACCTACTCTTTAATAAATTGTATTTAGCTCAAATGGTAGACTTTAATTTTTTAGAGGTTCAAGGTTCAATTCCTTGAAACTTCAACTTGATTTATTTTTGAGTATTTTATAAATAATATAGTATTATTTTTATATTCAAATCATTGTTATATATATAATTATTTATTTATTTTAAAATATTATTCAAAAGTTACACATTATTGATTTTAATATAAAAATAAATTTGTATTTAATATGATTCTTTTTTTTAAATTCGATTAATATGTGTGTTAATAGGGATGTGAACGAGCTGAGCCGAATACTATCAAGCTCGGCTCATTTTCTCGGTCATAGGCTCGAGCTCGATTCGAACTCTAATAATTGGGCTCGAGCTCGGCTCGTGTATAAAATTTTAAACTCGCGAATAGCTCGAGCTCTGCTCGAAAAAAAGCTCGTTTGCTTAGTTCGATCTCGGTTTGAAAAAAAAGTTCATTTGCATAGTTCGAGATCGGCTAAAAAAAAAGCTCATTTTCATAGTTTGAGCTTGGCTCGAAAAAAGCTCGTTTACATAGTCCGAGCTCGGCTCGAAAAAAGCTCATTTGCATAGTTCGAGCTCGGCTCGAAAAAAAGCTCGTTTGCATAGTTCGAGCCTATTCGCAAGCTTTCGAGCCGAATACCATAAAGCTCGAGCTCGACTCGATAATATAATCGAGCTCGAATTCAGGCTCGAGCTCGGCTCATGAAATTTAACAAACAAACTCAAACGAATATTTTTTTAGCCGAGACTCGAATAGTTTGCGAACGGCTTAGCTTATTTACATCCCTATGTGTGTATAATATAATTGAATAATTATTATACGTATACATGTTATAAAAAAATTAATTAGTCTAATTAATATAACATAGTTGTATATAATATTGATGTTTAATCTACATTATTAATTGAATTAATTTTAATTAAATAGGAGTATATTATTTTTTGAAAAAATGTGATAATTTTAAATTTTAAAATTGATAAAATTCAGATAGATTTAACATTTTTACTTTAAAATTTCATTCTTTTTTTTATATATAAATCTATATTCGAGTTATAATATGATAAAATAGATGAAAATAATAAATTTATCTATTGAAATTTTCATTTAAGCTAACAATCAAGGTTCTTCACAAGATGTAAATAGAAGAATGAATGAATGTAAAAGTAATAAAAAAATCTTTTAGAGTATTTTATGTAAAGTTGATAATCAAATTTCTTCACAAAATAAAATTTGAAGAATGAAAACGCATATAAAAAAGGAAAAAATTCAACTAAAGATGGGTTTGAATGTGACTCAGAATTAGTTCCAGAAAAAGAAAAGGATGGATAAAAGAGTAAATAAATAAGTTTAAATATATATATATAGTGATTATGTTGTTATCTTTCAAAGTTACTTACTTTATATTATTGATTTTTTCATATTGCGAGCATAAAAATATTCACACATCGAACAATGTAAAAAAATAGTTTATATGGAAAAACTATTTTTTTAGGATTGTAACTCAAGGGAGGTGACAAAATGAGAATTGTGACTTTTTGGGCTGGCAGAATGAAAATTGTAACTATAGAACATGACATATTAAGGATAAATCAGCCCAAATCAATGCATATTAGCATAATAATTAGATTTGGGTTGGATTTTGAGTCAAAACATGGCAAAATTGACCTGAATTTAGGCTGGATTTTTTTTTCAATTTGCAACATTTAAAAGTTATGATCCTTAAATTGCTGACTTGAAAATTTTGTGGTCTTTATTTTGCAAGCTCGAAAAGTTAATGTCCTCATTTACCAGCTTAAAAAGTTACGGTCCCCATTTTGCTACCCTTTAACTTACAATCCTAGAAAATATTTTTCTCATAGTTTAGATATACAAAAATTTCCGAAGTTAAAAATCAACAATAATTATTGTATAAAAGGATAAATGTAAAAATTATATATTGATAAAATAATTAAAACTGATTTATTGTGGGTTAACACACTAACTATAATAAAAACTAACATCATTTTCATTTTATATTCACAAACCGTGCAAACGCACGGATAATATACTAGTGGAGTTTGAGTATTAAGAGTATAACAACACAAACTTTTAAATATAACCTTTTTAATTCTAAATTTAAAAAAATATTTATTTTATATTTAATTTTATTATTATATTTATATCTAAGTATCATAATTATTGCAAATTCTATGGTGCACTAGGGTGCATACAATGCACTTGGATTTTGACTTTAATTTTGTAAATTTGAAAACACACACTACACGCCGCACTATGTGTTTTTCTTTGCAATTGAGGTATTGTGAATTATTCTTGAAGTATTATTAATTGTTCTTGGGGTATTGTGAATTGTTCTTGAGATATTTATTTAGAATTGTTATTGGGGTATGTGAGTTATGCTTGAGATATTTACTTAAACTTGTTTTTGGGTATTGTGAGTTAGTTTTGGAGTATTGTAAGTTGTTCTTGGAGTATTTGTTTAGAGTTGTTCTTAGGGTATTGTGAGTTTGTTCTTGGGGTATTATAATTTATTTTTTGGGTATTATAAGTTGTTCTTGTGGTATTATATTTAGTTTTTCAGGTATTATTCTTTTTCTTAGAGGAGGGCTCGGAAGATGCTGCCGTCTTCAAAGCTACCAGCCAGCATGAAGTAGGGGAAGAAGGATATGAATGTTAGTAAGGATCCATTGATGTCACACACTAGGATCTGAGTTTTTGCCATGGGGTTGAATTTGGAGAGAGAGAAAGGGTGTGAGATGCTTTTGTTGTTCTCGAGGAAGAAGAAACCAATGGTTTCTAAGTTTCATTGCAGCGAGCCAGCGAGTAGCATGAATTTGCCAATAAATGGTATAAAATCACTCCGTTAGCATGACAATTCCATGGTTTTCACAGGAAACTGTCATTTTCTAGAGAGAGGAGAGAGAAAGAAGAGACCGGCGTATGATTAGAACAACGAACATCCATGGAGCTCTAAACAAAGATGATGTTTGTGGCCGCGAAAGCTCCGATGATGAGTTGATGCGGCAATTACTTGGATAGGAGTATGGGTCAGCCCCGTCCCGTCCTAGAAATGGGGCAGCCCCGTCCTGCAGTTGGGGCAGTGCAGACATGGGTTTGCACTTTTACTGCTCTGCCCTGCCCCGCCCAGTCCCAAAGTATATATTCAATAAAATATAATATTTTATAATATGTAAAATACATTCTACATATAATATTTCATAATATATAAAATATTATTTATTTATTTATTATAATTCTAATCTAAAATAAATTAAAAATTATTTTTGTTTAATATGATTTGATATATTTGGTGTATTATTTTTATAATAACATAATTTTATTTATCTGAATTATATATATATGAGGCAGGGCGGGACAGATCGGCCCAGCAGCGGGGCAGGCATGGGACACAACATTCTGCCCCGCAGTAGGGCATGGGGCGGGGCAGCGGGGCAGAGACGCGGTGCAGGCATGGGTATTTAGATACCCGCACTGCCCTGCCTCATTGTCATCCCCAGGACCAAGCTCTAAGAGCATAGAAGCATTACTTATTAATATAAAAAAAGAATCTTCATTTAAATTATTTTTGTTATTTCAAATTTAGTTTAGATTGTATGGTAAGATTTATGATTTAAAATTGATATATAATGGTCTATTAAACTAAAATTCATAATATATTGATCCTATTTTTTTTCTCATATCTAATTATTATATAGGTAAAACATACTAATATATATAATATTTAAAAATTATATGAAATATACAAAATATATGTGAAAATATAATTATTATAAGATATATAACAAAAAATATACTACGTATTTATTTTTAATTTTTGAAAGTAATTATATTTTTTTTAGGTAATAATTGAAAATAATGTTATTGACCATATCAACGCATTTAATGTGTCATAAGAAAGAGATAATGATGGAGAAAAAATAGGAGATACTACGGTGGAGAGAAAATAGGAGAGTTTTAGCAATATTATTAATTTATGGGGAAACCAAATAGATTAATTAAGGGTAATCAAGTAATATACAATGCCTAATAAATTTTTGGATATTCAGATTCTGAGTATACATCTTTACCCAATTTTTAAATAATTAAACATTTTATTTAAACCAATTCATCTATCTATATCCACCAATTAATAATCACATTATTCTATTTATTATTGAGTAAATTTATTATGCAATAAATATATCATGATTCATGCAATTTAAATATATTTTTAAAAATTTATTTATTATATTTATTTTATACTAAAATATCAATTTAATTTTAAATAACTTTAATAATAACATACATAAAGTTTAAATATTTTCACCATAATTCTCACTTGTGAATTCTCATTCTCATTCCCGGTGAAAAATCAATCGTTCTATTGACTACTTACTTTGCACATAAAAATATGTGCTGCAATTTTTTTTTTCACCATGATTCTCACTCGTGAATTCTCATTCTCATTACAGGTGAAAAATCAATAGTTCTATTGTCTATTTACTTTGCACATAAAAATATTTGGTGCAATTTTTTTTTTTTACCATGATTCTCACTCGTGAATTCTCATTCTCATTTATGGTGAAAACCCAATAGTTCTATTGACTATTTACTTTGCACATAAAAATATGTGCTGCAAATTTTTTTCATCATGATTCTCACTATTGAATTCTCATTTTCATTTCCGGTGAAAAATCAATTGTTCTATTGGCTATTTATTTTGCACATAAAAATACGTGCTGCAAAAGTTTTTCACCGTAATTCTCATTCGTGAATTTGTATTCCTAGTGAAAAATCAATCATTCTATTGGCGTAAAAATATATACAGCGTTTGCAGTGGCCTGAAAATGTGTTAAGGCAGGTAGGGATTTCTACAAAACCATGGGCAGCTAGGCCTTATTTCTAAGGGCAAAACTGGGAGCGGCGACCGGGAGGGGGATTTAAAGGAAAGAAACAACTGGACAATCGGTAGTGAAAATCGCAGGAGAAGTAGCGAAACTGAATAGCCTACTGAAGTCGGGGAAAGAACAAAAACATAGCCTTGGAAGTCATTATTTATTTTTTCCTTGAAGAGAAACAGCATGGATTTGAATTTTCCGGCAGTGAAGGAGTCGGAGGAAACTACGGAGAGTGGTTTTGGGTTGTACGGTGAACGGAGAGGAGAAAAGGGGAGTAATAGAAGTATGGTGACGTTGAAAATGGAGAAGAAATGAGGATTAATATTGAAGAGGAAAAGGAGGGTAAATTTGATGATGGCGAGGCGAGGGAATGGAGGTTAGTAAAGAAGAGGGGAAGGGGAAAGAGAAGGGTATTAAATTTAATATCAGCATTATATATTAAATATATAATTTAATATCAGCATTATACATTAAAGTTTTTAATTTACTTTTCAAAAAAAACGTTAATATGGTAAGTGTCTATAAAAATTAATAATTAATCGAACTTTAATTATAATATATATATATATATATATATATTTATTTATCTAAATATTATTTAATGAAATATATTGTATATATATGATATTTATAATTTATATATTTAAATATATATTATACAATTTTTTATCAGAGCAGTATTAGTATTTGAATTAGTTGTTTATTAAAGAGTATTTATATATCGGTATGGAAATGTTTGTACTTATATATTTAATATTCTAAAATTTCCCATTCAAATAAATTTATTACATAATTTTAGATTAGTGTTTTTAGTGAATTGAAAAAATAAAAGCATAAAAACATTAGCTAATACTTTAAAAAATAAAATCAAACCCTACATTCGAATAAGTTTATTATATGATTAATTTTATTATAATATTTCTATTTAAATATCTTTGTTACAATTAGTATTTATAATTATAATCAAGACTCGATAGTTGTATCAATGGACTGAGCAATAAGAGTAAAAAAAATATTTGTACTTATAAATTTAATATTTTCATATTTAAGTGTCTTCATTATGATTAGTATTTCTGATTACGATTAGGGTTCGACAATGGTACTGGTATCAGTGAATTGAGTATTAGAACTATAACACCAATACTTTTAAATATAACATTTTTAATTCTAAATTTAAAAAATAATTATTTATATTTAATTTTATTATTATATTTATATTTAAGTATCATAGTTATAAGTAGTGTTCTAGATACACTTAGGACTAGGTAATGGTATCAATGGACCAAGCTCTAAGAGCATAGAAGCATTATAGTACTTATTAATACAAAAAAAAAATCTCCATTTCAATTATTTTTATTATTTCAAATTTAATTTAGATTGTATGGTAAAATTTATGACTTAAAATTTATATATAATGGTCTATTAAACTAAAATTCATAATATATTGATCCTATTTTATTTTCTCATATCTAATTATTATATAGGAAAAACATAGTGATATATATATAATATTTAAAAATTATATGAAATATACAAAATATATGTAAAAATATAATTATAAGATACATTATCATATTTTTATATTTGTAAGTAATTATATTTTTAATTTTTTGTAAGTAATTATATTTTTTTAGATAATAATTGAAAATATGTTATTGACTATATCAACGGCTTTAATGTGTCATAAAAAGAAGAAATAGGAGATAGGTGGAGAGAAAATAGAAAAGTGTTAGCAACATTATTAATTTACGGGAAGCCAAAGAGATAAGGGTAATCAAATAAATATACAATGTCTAATAAATTTCTGGATATCCATATTTGCCTAATTTTGATAACTAAATATTTTATTTAAACCAATCCATCTATCTATAATATATATTCTTTTTTACCCACCAAATAATAATAATCACATTATTCTATTTATTATTGAGTAAGTTTATGCACTAAATATATCATGATTCGTGCAATTTAAATATATTTTAAACAATTTATTTATTATATTTATTTTATACTAAAATATTAATTTAATTTAAATAACTTTAATAATAATGGACATAAATTTTAAATATTTTTTACCACCATTCTCACTCGTAAATTCTCATTCTCATTTCCGATGAAAAACCAATCATTCTATTGGCTATTTACTTTGCATATAAAAATGTGTTGCAAAATCTTTCACCATGATTTTCACTTGTGAATTCTCATTCTCATTCTCATCCCTGGTGAAAAATCAATCGTTCTATTGAATATTTACTTTGCACATAAAAATATGTGCTGCAAATTATGTTTTCACCATGATTCTCACTCGTGAATTCTAGTTCTTATTCCCGATGAAAAACCAATCATTCTATTGATTGTTTACTTTGCACATAATAATATGTGTTGCAAAAGTATTTTCATTATGATTCTTACTCCCGGTAAAAACTAATCGTTCTATTGACTATTTATTTTGCACATAAAAATATGTGCTGTAAAAGTGTTTTCAGTGTGATTCTCACCGTGAATTCTCATTCTCATTCCCGGTGAAAAACCAATAGTTCTATTGGCTATTTATTTTACAAATAAAAATATGTGTAGCGTTTTGCAGTGGCCTGAAAATGAGTACAAGCAGGCGGGAATTCCTTACAAAACCATTAACAGCTTGACCGTTGTTTCTAGCTAAGGGCAAAAGTGGGAGTGACCGGGAGGGGAATTCAAAGGAAAGAAACCGCTGGACAATCAGCGGTGAAAATAGTAGAGAAACTTAATAGTGTACTCAAGTCGGGGAAAGAAGAAAAATATAGCATTGGAAGTCATTATTTATTTTTTCCAGCATGGATTTGAATTTCCGGCAGCGGAAAATGGGGGTTTACCTGCAGTGAAGGAGCCGATCGAAGGAAACTAGGGAGAGTGCGGAATTTGAGGGAGAGGAATGGAAGAAGAGGGGAAGGGGAAAGAAAAGGGTAAATTTGATGACGGAGAGGTAAGAGGGGAGTAAATGAAGTTGACAATTGCGAGGAAAAGGAGATTAATATTGAAGAGGGTAAAATCGATGATGGAGAGGTTAATGAAGAAGTGGGGAAGGGGAAGGGGAAGAGGAACTGAACGTTAATGAAGAAGTTGGGAAGGGGATATATTTGGTTAATTTTATTGCTTGTTGCTGATTTTATAGTTTCATATACGAGTGAGCTTCCAGCTATGGCTAAACTTACAGACCCACTCATACTTTTTCTTTAAGTTTGTAATGCATCTTGGTCTAAAGTGAATTATTCTCAGATGTCAGAAGAGGCTTTTGCTAAATCTTGCCCTGTTTCTTCCAACAACTGCAATTGCACGAGGCTTGATGGCCCAATCAGGTTGCTTTTATTTTCCTGTTGGATTACCTTTCTCATGACATGCTTTGTTTCTGATTGTATGTTTTTTGTAATTTGCATGCAGCGCTTGAAGAATATGCCGTTGAAGTAGTATGAGTGGTCAGTTTTTTATGTGATCTGACCTAATAAGGGTTTATTACTGTAACCTCTACGTAAGCTAGGATACTGTGATGGATTAACAAATCACAGGCTTTTATAGTTTTTTTTTAAAATAAAAAACATAACTTTTATTGCTGAGAAGGGATGAGAAAAGATCAGAACCATCTTTAACTGCACTGCCCTGTATAATTTTTTTGATAGAAGTGTTGAAGGATTTTGCACTTAGTTTGGAGTTTGACGCATTCAGTTGCTGATCTATTTTGTTTTAGAATTAAGGGGGTCGTGGGAAGTCATGATTTTGAAATCCTGATATGTGAAAACCTTGATGAATAGTAAAAGTGTGTGTTTGTTTTGGGATTTTAGTAGGATAGGATGTTACTTTATGTCAAATCAAAGTGTGATAATGATTGATTTTATAGGTATAATAGGTATTTTATGAGTGTTGTGTTGGAAAGAATAATAATAGGTTTAATATGTATTTTTAGTTGTAGATTGAGTTTGAGATATGAAATCCGGATGTTACATCCCAAACTTGTATAGAGACGTGATCGCAAAGTTCTACGTTCATCCGTGCTAGTCCCAAAACAAACATACCCTAAGGCCTTAGGGTCCGATCTTGGTGCTTATATAAGTAAAAGGGGCCAAAATTTATGGGGGTGCTGCAACTTTATATATATTGGTTTATTTAGTTCGAAAGAAATACGATACTCCCTCTATTCCATAGGGATTTGCACACTTTCCTTATTCGAATATTTCACATAAATTTGCACACTACTTAAAAAGGAAACATTGATTTACGTGCACACTCACAAACTTATACACATATTTACCCATATGCCACTACTTTATATATAAAATATATTTTTCTTAAAAAATGTGCCGTCCCGTAGGGTGCAAATTCCTACGGGACGAAGGGAGTAGTAAATGTGAGGGACAACTTTTCCCTTTAACTGTCTGTCTTTTCCCTAATAAAATAGCTTGTGTTTCTTATAGAAAATGCTACAGGCTTTGAAATTGATTTCATAAAGTATGGAGTACTTTGGAATTTAGCAGTTGGTAATAAATAAAATGGGAGGAACCAAGTTGATTTAGTTCATGAATTTTCTTCGAGTTAATTAGGCCAAATTCATGGTAACAGCTGAAACACTTGATGCTTGATTAAATATTAGAACTTCAATAACATGCATAATGACCTAGATAGAAGTTATCCTACCCATTTCATATAAAAAGTTCCTAATCCACAGTTTGTTTAATCAGGGATACCAGTTTCAGAACTAAAGCTGCAGCAATCATACTTTGAGGTGGATGACCGAATTTACTGGTAAATCTTAGCTCACCTTTGTTTCTTTATATTGAGTTCACTCTGCACGTAAAAGTTTAATTTGTCTCTGGAAATTTCACTGTAAAACTTCCGTTGCTGATTTTCATAGAAGCTGCCCAAGGTGTTCCTATGACCTGTGTCGTCAAGAGCTTCGGGATCGGGAGGGACGACTTCAGGGAGGTGGTGAAGAAGTGGTCAATCATTACTCTCTAGATTACTTGCATGGAATTGGTAGCAACGATATTGAGAATGAGCCGAGCCTTCTGCTGTTTTTGAAACTATCTCCACTAAGATAACGTCGGAATGGAGATCTGCAGAAAAGGGTGTCATTAGGAGGTTGTGGTGAAGGAAATTTGGAATTGAAATGTATATTACCAAATGATTGGGTCTCTAATTTGCTGAAGAATTGGCCTGGAAACATGATTTTGAGAGCTTGCCTACAGAATTTGAGTAGTGCTTTGCGTAAAGCATCTTCTAATCGACAATCTTTTGTACTTTCCAAAAGCTAAAGACCTTGCAAATGATGATTCAAAGCATTTTCGATGGCATTCGTCGCTCATTAAGTACATATTTGTAAACTCTGGTTGGAAGTGTTTTTTTGCAAAGCTAGTGTGACCCAACTTTTAAATATAGAAGCATAAAGTAGAAATCGAAAACATACCTTAAGACTTAAATATCCCAAGAAGAGTGTCCAACTAGGAGATGCGACGATAAAATCTAATAGCCAAAACCAATTGTCCATATAATCACGATGAGTAATTATTGTACTGGAAATACAAAAATTATTATCAACCAACTTCTTTTTCCCTTTTCCTAAATCTTCTTCACAGACTTTCTTAAAATTTTCGGCTGAAGTTTTTTTTTTTTTTTTCTACTCTGCAACTATCAAAACAGATTCTCTCTTTTTCTCGACAATAATTTTATTTAATCATTCTTCTTAAATAGCATTCAGCTTACTGCACCAATATAGAATCTCAATAAATTAGATGAAATTAAACAAAAAAAAAAAAATGAATTAGAGAAAAAAGTGGTGGTAAAAAAAAAAAGGATTCGAAAAAGTACTTTTTGCATTTTGTACGAGTGCTTGTTTGCAAACTTTAAGGGGATGCTTGGTTGGATACTTTGGGGGTGAGTAATGGTAATCAAAGTCATGGTGTGTGTTTGGTATGACTCTACTATGACTTTGATTTCCCAAAACTAAGTAATCAACCATAGTTTAGCTATATGAGAACTATGACTTTCATTCAATATCCTTTCCATTCCTATACCCTTTCCATTCCTTACAATTATACCAAACGCCCCCTAAATAAAAAGTAAAAGTGCTTATATTTTGAAAAAAAAACACTTAAAATATGTTTTCAATTACAATTTTAAGTGCTTATTACCATTTTTTGTGAAGCAATAATTTTTAGCTTTTAGCTTCCACTTAAGCACTTCTACACATTCTCCAATAAAATAACGGTGCCGAGTGGAAGGGCCGTCGCTCAGCACTTCTTTTGCAAACACATTTTTCTTAATCATTTTTTAAAATCACTTAAATTTAAAATACTCCTTATTTTTCCTTTTACTACTAAAATTACTTAATATCACTTTTTCAATTCCACTAAAGATTGCAAACATGCACTAAGTGCATGTTTTAAAACTCTACAAAACAGTAAAAAAAAAATTGTGAGAGATAGCTTTAAAATGCAATTCTAAAATTAGTTTTTAGTGTTTCAAAACAGACATTAAGAGCCCATTTTAGAACAATAATTTTACTGTTATAATTTTTATTTTTTTTAAAGATAGTGTAACTCAACTTTTAAATTATTGAAGTGATTCTAACTGTTCATTATTGATTGCAAACACAACCTAAGTGCATGTTTGTAATCTCTAGTAAAATTTAAAAAATGATAATAAGTAATTTTAGAAGCAAAATGAAAAATAAGGAGTGTTTTAAACTTAAGTGATTTTAAAAGTTGATTCAAAAAAATTGTGTTTGCAAAAGAAGTGCTTCTAAAAAGGATATTAAGTATTATTTTATTGGAGAATGTGTAGAAGTGTTTAAGTAGTTAATAGCTAAAAATTATTGTTTGACCATAAGTAATAATAAACACTTAAAATAATTGTTAAAAATATATCTTAAATGTTTTCTTTTAAAAAATAAGCATTTTTACTTTTTATGTTGAGTTTGCAAACATGCACTAAATCAAGAAGGAATATAAATAATTTAATGTCAGGTTGGATGAGAATTGAGGTGTTTATGCCTTATAAAATATATTCCCTCCGTATTTCTATAAGTTGCTCGTTGCTTTTGGACACACGAATTAAGGTAAAAGTGAAAAAGTATAAGTGATGTGATGGAAAAAGTGAAAAAGTATAAGTGATGTGATAGAAAAAGTGAAAAAGTATGAGTGTTGTGATGGAGAAAAGTGAAAAAGTAATGAAAATAGTGTAAAAAGTATTGAAAATAATAATAAATAAGTGAATAGTAATTTCCAAAAAAAGGTAAAAAAGTAATGAGCAACTTATAGAAAAACGGACGAAAATGGCAACATGGGCAACTTATAGAAAGACGGAGGGAGTATCACTTATTAATTAAAAATTTATCACTTATAAAAAGTGATAAAATTTTAAAAAAGTGCACCGTGCAACTCAAGTGTATTTTTGAAATATTACACAAAATACTATTGAAAAGTTAAGTTTTAATTGTGTAACTTTTCAGTAATAAATGATGTAACTTTTTAAAAATACACTTGAGTTGCATGGTGCACAAGAGATTTACTCTTAACAGAAAGTGATTATATTTTTGTTTAAAATGATTTTAACTTTTTTTTTAAATATTGTCATATTTTACTATAAATCTATCATCATTTTTTTAGTAGTCTCATATAATGAGATGGTTTCACACAAATTTTTCAAACAGATATTTAAAAATATTCATATTTAAGTGTTCTGATCGAAATTCCAATATGGATGTTAATTTTAAGGATTAAAATTTTTTTAGTCCTACAACTTATCACAAAATTGAATTTTATCAATATGGATTACACATTTTGATATTGATTCTATAAGTTTGATAATATTTTGATTTTGATTCTCTTACAAATTTATAAGATCAAAATATATTACTACCTCCGCCCCAAAAGTTTGTGGTACTTTTGGGGACACCATTTTTTTAAAAAAATGTAATGAGTAGAATGTGTAGGGTGGAGATGGTGAGATATAGATTTTAAGGGTGTAGATTTAAAGAAATATTTTTTTTAGAATATGCAAACTTTTAAAGGACAAATTAAAAAGAAAAGTATCAAATTTTTGTGGGACGTAGTACACATTTTGGTCCTACAAATTTATAAAATAAATCAAAATTAATATATTTTTAAATTTATAAAATCTTACATGAAATTCAAAATAAAAATAAATTATAGGACTCCAGTTAATCCTAATGTTAATACCAGACCTTCGTATTAACTAAACCGTTGTAGTTGCATCTCCAAAGCACGAGCTCCAACGGTAGAAAAGCCGATAAAATTCTAATGGAGGAAACTTCTATCAGTGATGCAGGAGAGAATTTTGAGAAGAGTTATTTTGGGAAGCAATTTCCGATGGAAGAATACATTTTGAGGTCCAAAATTGGGGAAAGCTCGTTGTCGACGGTGTGGAAAGCAGAGCACCGGACCACCGGTGAAGCGGTGGTGCTGAAGCAGATCCCGGCGGCGAAGCTGACGCGCCATCTCAGGAATTGCTTAGACTGTGAGCTCTCCTTCTTGTCCTCCGTCAATCACCCCAACATAATTCGCCTGCTCGATTTCTTCAAAGTTAGTATCTCCCTGCCCTTTGCTTCAATTTTTGTGAATCATAACTTTTCACTTGTGAGCCTGTGGAATTCATGAAAATGATCTCTATTTTTGTTTTGGTTGGGTAACTTCATCTTGTTCAGTATCCGTGCAAGTATTTTGTGCTACAATTTAATGTTTTGATGGTTAGAAATTGAAATAATTTAGTGTTGTGATGAAAATGGAGCTTTTCTTTTCTTCCCACATAGTGTAAATTGTTACCCTTGTGACATTATACCTACTTATGGAAATGGATATGTAAAGCTTTTACAGTTGAGATGACCTCACATTAGAATGTCTAACGTGGTCCATTTACCAATTGTATTGTCATTAAAAAGTTGTTTTAATTTTTTGTTTGTTGTTACACTGTAGACTACACACCCAAAATAACTGTTCTCTAGTTTCATATACTGATTGTTAATAAACTAGAGCAAACCAATTTTTGATTTAATGATCTTTGTTGAATCTTTCCTGATTAGATTTAGTTACTCATGTGACACTCAATGTTGATGTTATGGTTTTTCAGAGTTATAAGTGTTACAGAAAGTTAATATGCGGAAAAAATCAACTCTCATGTAACATATGTTTGACAAAATAACCTAGTGAAAGTTAATATGCGTAAATCTCGAACGCTTAGGTTTTGTATGACAAATATAACCTTTCACTTAAAATGATTAAAGTTTACATGATACACAGTGTGAGGGCTACATTATCCTCGTCTTGGAGTTCTGCGCTGGGGGAAATTTAGCTTCTTTCATCCGGCACAATGGCAGAGTTCAAGAGAGTGTTGCTAAAAGATTCATGCAGCAGCTTGGTATAGTTTAATTTATGTACTACATTGAACTTTTCTCACTAGACATGAACTTAATTTCCTGTAATTGCAGGAGCCGGTTTGAATGTATTGAAACAGCATCATATTGTTCATCGTGACTTGAAACCAGAGGTGTGATTGTGATATCTATTTCAAGTCAAAATATAATCTTGCCTGCTCATCATGAACATAAATATTAAATGAGTCTCCCCCCGTTATCCTTGTTTCTAGCTCAGAATGTTCTTTTGTCTGGCTCTGCTTGCAACTCAATTCTAAAAATTGCTGATTTTGGGCTTTCCAGGTAATTTAACTTAAATAAAGAACTCCAACTCCAAAAATCTGATCTCATCAAAAGCAATAGATTTGAACTACTTTAATATGACAATCTTATTATTGGGATCAGGATTTTACTTCCCAATGAATCTGCTGAGACAGTTTGTGGGTCACCATTTTACATGGCTCCAGAAATTCTACAGTTCAAGAAATATGATGAGAAGGTCTTTTTTTCTTTTTTCGCCTTTCTGGATTATAGGCATAATACCATTCCTAAACTATCAACTTAAAAATGCAGTTATATTTCACAAACTCTCTCAAGACAAAAGTTGACGAAACTTTTAATTTACATGGCCCTTTTAAATAATATATATGTTAATTTATTAATATCAAAATATTGCTGACATGTACATTGTTAACGGAGAAAAATTCTTTCAGATTTCACTGAAATAAATTTTTTATGCTTGAAGTACTTTTTAAAATAAAAATAGTCTTGGAACTTATCGAAACTAAAGTTGATAGTTTAGGAACCTTTCGATGCATTATGCTTTTATTACATGAACAAAATTTGATTCTGAATTTGATAGGTTGATATGTGGAGTGTTGGTGCAATTTTTTTTGAACTTCTCAATGGATATCCTCCTTTTCATGGTAGGACTAATGTCCAGGTAGCACATGATATAAAGCAGCTGAGTTCTGCTCCTTCTCTTTTTTATAAATAATGTTTTTGATGAAGTAAAGTTGTTCATGCCAGCTTCTACAAAATATCAAGGAGTCTACATCTCTGCCATTTTCTCGTTTGATCCTCCCACAGTTGCACCCTGATTGCGTTGACTTGTGTTTGAGATTGTTATCGATAAATCCAGGTAATTTAGCAACTAAGGGGCTTCATCTTACCGAACACATTAACCTGAAACAACTTGGAGTAAATTGCGAAATTGGCTTATATCTATTGAGCGCTGATGATTTTAGCCTCAACGAAATAATTTGTTAAATTAAATCTCATACATTTTTAAAAATATGCAGTTCTGGTCCTAAATTTATGTTTTTCTTTTAAAAGTGATAATTGATTTCTGATTTTTTAAATTGAAATAAATGTGTTGGGGTCTTACTATGTCATGTCAGCAATGCTAAGTCAGTAGCCCACTTGATGCATGCAATTCCAATAGCTCATGTGAGCAACCAATGCAAAAATTCTGGATTTGTACCATTTTAAAAATTATGGAACTTAATTGAGAATATTAATTCATATGGGACTAAAATCGCCAACGCCCAATGGATACAAGGCCAATTTTGCAATTTACTCAAACAACTTGAATATGCTGAAAATTATAGCTTGACAAGGTTGTGGTCGTTTCAGATGATCGTCTGTCCTATGAGGAGTTTTGTCAGCACAACTTTTTACAGGTTTGAAGTTTTATAAGTATTCTTTTGATAAAAAAGTAGAAGTATAATGCTAAATCTACATAAAAAGTTCCATTTGTTCGTTACTTGTATTTCTCTTGCTTGTGAATTTTCTGGGTTTTACTTTTCTATATCATAATTGGTGTGTCATTTTGTATTCTTCAATACTATCAATACATGTCCAGTATATGATGACATATTTTTGGATATTAATAGAATTATTGGAATAGAGAAACAGCTACCCTAGTCTTAGCTCAAGGCTAATATATGAGAACTTTTGTAACCCTGCCCAAACTCAGGTAAATATTAGTTGATTTTGCTTGTTCAAGGTCTGATAGAAAGGGCTGACCTCAGGATTTAGGAATACAAGTGTTTTTTAGATTTGTCCGACTATAGTTGTTTCACATTATATTTTTCACATAATATTGATCATGATGTTGACAGTGCATCATACGAGTAACTTTCATGTTATATTATGTTTATATTCCTTCTAAACAAAGTAATAATTCCCCCGTTTGATTACCCATCTCGCATCTTGTAATTATCCTCATCAATCTACCAATCCCCTATTTCACAACCTACAACTTTTCTTTTAATTATTCACAAAATAAGATCACAATACTAGTGTTTTAACCACTATGAATATAATTATTCATTCAATGTAGGACGGAGAGGGAAAATAAATTTTCATTCTCATTTCCATTGAGAAATGGAAACGAGCACCATTGATATTATTGCTGATGGAAATAGAGCTCTGTGTCAAGGTGTGAGGACGACAGTTATCATAGGTGGGAGGTTGATGCATCCCCTGCTGGTTGAGAATCTTGAGATTCTAACTGATGAACGATGATCACTGGATGCATAATCGTGGTCTTCCTGCTCTGTTTATCAGATGTTGGACTTGTAAATTTCATCATGGCTTGTACTTTTTATGGTTATAGTACAAGAATTAATGTGTCATATTCTACTTGTGTTTGGCTGAATTTGGAATGTCTGTTGGAGAGATGCAATTAGTTGAGGATGAAATACTTTCCCTGTTCTATCATGTATACCATTGTTTAGATTTACATATGTGTGTAGATGGATCTATGTAATTGCAAGTCAGTCATAAATGAGTTTATTTAACTGTAAATGATAAAAGAAAGACAAAAATTTGTAGAGTGAGAATAATTCATTCATAAATTATTTTGAAGCGTATAAGTTGTTTCAGTATTAGTTCTGAAGAATATAATTCATACATAAATTATTTTGAAGAGCATGAGTATAACATGCGGAATGATAACTATACGAAAAACCACCATAATTCGGAATTTGGGACATCACTGAGGAATGAAAGTGCCTTTTCAACCAATCGTATTAACCTTTTGCACCCTCGTGCAACTTTTGGGCTCAAAGATTTACTTTATATAACTGCTCATATATAAATCTTATATGCACCATTTCTCAAAGTTTTACTTTACATAATGTCTCATACCAATACTATATACACCCTTCCTCAATAAATAAAATAACTAGATACACCAGTGCATAGGCATATACATTGACCAACCTTAAAAAAGTTATGTACACAGCGTCCTGAGTCAGATCAGATGCCAAACATGCCTCAATTTCAAAACCAAACGAGTATGTATATGCTCAAAATATGTACACAAGTAGAATCATCTCGAGGAATACTAAAGTTGCCCCAAAACTGCAAACCTAGATCTTCAATATACACGCGAAACCCTTGTTCAGGAAAAGCAACAATCAAGAGATTTTAGTTTGGTTGAGCAGCATATCTTTGATTCGTGTGTACCCACGGAGCTCCTCAAGTGCATCAGCTGTAGTCTTGGATGATGCCACACACTGTTGCTCTTGAGAAATTACGTTACTAGCATCCCCAACACACTTCTGAAGCTTGGGATCACGTGTGGTAAGAGAGGTATCGTTGTGAAGGGCTGGTGCTTTCTTCAGCATACGAACAAGAGCACCAACAGCAGCATCTTGTGATTTTTTAACTCCCCCTGGTTCATGGGGTCCACCTGAATCATGTGCTGGAAGATCGAACAAACCTGATCTGACATCATCACCATGAGCCAAAAATAACTTATCAGTTCCCTTCCATTTTCATAGCATACTAAGGTTTAGGTTCAAACACCAACGGCCAATTATTTAACTTGATTCAGCATAAGGAACACCAATGGAATATAGATGCTCAGGTATGTCTATTCGTTAAGATTGAGCAACACTTGGTACTAATATTATTCAACGAAAACAACTAATATTGTCCAATATAAACAACTAATACTAACCAACTATTATCTTTTAGCAAAACAACTAATACTTTTTAAAATGCACTTTAGTTTGCCCAGTACAATTGGTGCATAGAAGTATTTGCCATTAAGATTTGACAACAGTAAAAGCATGTATAGCTCTTTCGAAGTCTAGAAAACAAATAATCCGAATGAAGCATAATAATTTCATGATACAATTTGGTCGTATCCAAGTAGCAACACAAATTAGGAATTGGACTTCTCCATTGCATACACAAATTTAAGAGTTGTTCAACCAGCTCAAAAGCCATTTCCTGAAACAAGTAAAATGTAAACATATTCGCATCATACAGCATCTCATGTCACTCTCACAAGTCCAGTTATAGTGTTGATGCAATATATAAATTATAATATGAACTAAAAGTGGAAGCTCGGGTCCCATAGAAACCTTGCAGAAGCAGAAATAGAGGGGAATTCAAGATTAAGAACCAGACCAATCAAATGTGCCTAATGGAGTTTTACAGTGCAGACAAAAGCAACATTTTGAAACCTGGCACTCTTCTCAGGTGTGTTTGTTTCTAGCCCACACTCCACATTTTTATTTCAAATCCATATCACTGTTTGTTTCTCCAGATCAAATACTGTAAAAGTCTACCGTATAATACTTTCACAATTTCAAATACACTATCAATCATCTATCTCCCACTTTTTAATAATCATTCTTATCTACTCAACTCAATGCTCTCTCTACTCCTTTTTACTTAACAGTCTCTCCCCTATACTTCACACACAATTCCAATATGCAACTATCAAATCCAACAAAATCTACACTCCCAAACATAAACAAAAATCAAATATACGTATTAATCAAATCCACCTACACAAAATTAAATTACACATCTTATTATTAATCAAATCCATCTACAGGATTTGAAACTCACTCCAATCCATAAGCATATACCCCCTTAAGAAAAAAGAAGAATTATAGCAGCCTGTGTATGGGTGAACAAATTGAATGGTTGGTTAACATCAAAAAAATGAAGACAAAACTGGAAGACACTAAGGTTGTTTATCTTCATAGAGTCTGTAGTTCATATGCAGCATTAGCAGCAAGGAATCAAGCAACGAATCATAAAAAAGAAGTTCAAAATTATGTCACAAGAGTAAATTGGCCTTTCCTCCAAGGTATCATCACCTTCCATTAGTTGTACACAAAGACAAACTCGAGGTACAAAGTTCACTGGTTTAATCATTAGAAGGCAGGTTGTCATACGACATACATATCTCATTTGCTTACAAAATATATCTCGTTTGTAGCATATAGATTGGCATTATAAGTTTCATCTGAAGCCAAACATTGGAATTAACATTTCACCAGACTACTAATTCACGCAGATGTAGGAACTTGAAGAATAAACCAAACAACTAACTGACTGAACACCAAATGACTCCCCCACCCAACAACTCAAACATACAAAGAAGCCCAAGGGGGTTGTAACAAGTAGAACACTCGAGGTATATATTTAAATCTTGAGAACAGTATAACTCAAAAATAAATAATCTAAAATAGAGACCCAGAGGTTAAAACAAAGTTTTCAGGAAAACCTGCAGCTATTGATACAGAGTTCCAAATTGCAGGTTAGGAATATGTCATCTGAACTAAGTCCCCGAGTTCAAATTAAAAAGTTAAAGAATATTGTCAACAATAAAGACTGGAAAAGATTTTTAACTTTTACATCATGTATCAATGAGTCAATCTACTACATTCTGAACACTCTATTTTTTAATACCTCACAAATTGCATATCCGCATAAAGGTTACTCTGAGATGACTGCAATGATTTCAGAAATAAAAGAAAAGCACAAAATTCAAGCAGCACCAAAATCTGCTAAAAGGATGTCCACTTAGTACTTTCATTTAATCTAAAAGACATCATATTCCTTCAGATCCCTGAGAATAATTATTATGATATTTGCACTTTTCATACTCGTGTTATAAAAGCACCGATTAGCTCATAAACATCCAAGATTGTGGCATCCAAGTAATATAATAATATTTCATAAAGAACTCCTCTAATATAATCTGAACATTGAACAATGATTATAAGCCATGAACACAACTAAACAAATGAGATTGAAATAAACAAGGTCAGATAGAGACATGCATAGTGGAGAACATCACTACCAAGCACATCTTCTATTTCTATAATCAGAAGTTCTCCACAGAAAGAGAGGAGATTTAAGTACAATTTAGTCAGTTTTGGAAGAAGCAAGAAGGTATAAGTAATAAGATTCTTATCATCATTGTGATGTGATAAAGAATGGATCTTTTCTAAGCAAAAGTGAGTGGTTGGCTTAGATTAACCAAACATATTAAGAAAACTGAATTACAAGAACCACAATGTAAATTTTTGTTGTCATTGTTCAGGCCCATCCAATCAAACATGAGAAATGCCAGTCCTGAATTTTTGTAATTCCTTTTTTCTTTTTTCCCTATATAGGTCAGGTCCTGTGTAATGAAATCCATGATGGATATTCACTGAACAAAGCACATTTCAGTGATTGTAAATTGTACTATTAGTTCATTATCTGCTCTGCCAACACGAGATAATATTAATTAGAATTAGAAAGTTGTTTTATTTTATTCATCTTTTTTGAGTTATTTTTCATTTTCTTTTTTCTGTATATAAAAAGTCGATTATATCTCACAGCATTCAAATAATAAAACTAGCAGTGATCTGACTTGACTTCTTCGTCGTTGACTTGTAGAAGGTAAATTTAGTCGGCTCTTTCAGTGCGTGACATAGATTAGTATACTAACCCTTAAATCTCAGGCACAAAATTTGTCTTCCCCTAAAGAATTTCACATAACATACGCACGGTGAAATACAAAAAATCTCAGATAACAGCATGAAAACTGAAATTGTAATAGCAAACATCTGAGCATGTTGGAAGGCAATCTATTTGTGAAATTAGGAACCTTAAAGTTCAGTCAACAGGATTTAATGATTACCTGGAATCTGGATCTACCATATCATCATCATCTACAACAAATGGTCCAGAAAATTCAGAATCATCATAATCATCCTGAAAAGATAACCTACTAGAGAACGATTTTGATGGCGAACTATTAGATGATAATTTCAACCCAGTTATCTTGAGCGGCTCATCCCTGCTGAAAGAGATTAACTGCAGCATACAACATGCTTACTAAAATATTCATAATGGACCAAGAAATAAATTATGTAGGTTAAGATTGAGCTACATACCTTGTCAACTGTTGAGTTGGTCTGATGAGGTCCAGAATGTGCAACTTTAGTAACAGTTAGGCGAGCAGGTTTCGTAGGGGATGAAGGAGGCAACAGTAGTTTGTTCCGCAGTAAAGGCATGCTAGAGAGCCTAGATGCTGGGATACTAACAGGAGCACTTTCACACCGTAAAAGAGCCTTAGATATATGCGAGTTGGGAACATAGGTGGGTGGTGATGGAGATGGGGAAGGTGTAATCATAGGGGAAGGCCAATACTCATCATAACTTGGATTTTTGTTATGAGTCAAGCCTGATGGAGGAAGGCGTGAGGAATAGTGTTTGGATAAAGCATGAGAGTCTGAGTATGTGGGTGATGGTGAAGGGGAAGGGTTTACAGAGGGGGGTGATGCTCTATACAAGTCATAACTCCAACTATGACGCCTACCAAATGGAGATGAAGAGGGGGAGCTTTGTGATATGAGACCAGATGGGAATCTTTTCAGAGGTTCTGCCATGGGACTCCCAACATATTCTGGAATGAATTGTGGAGAAATAGGAGTTGAAGGCTCCGAACTCACGTCTAATAACGATGATCGGTATAAAACCGAAAGGCAAAGCCTACCACTAGTAGTGTCAATTGGAGTAAAAACGAAACGTTGCATATCTGCCTCTTCTCTATGGGTGAATGGCTCCACGAAAGACGAAACCTTGTGGCCAAGATTATACAGATGAAGATGGGGTGATGAAGTGAGATCACGGAACAGCTTATAAGCTGGTAAAAGCCTCAAGGTAGCATACAAAGACCTTAATAATAGTATAGACTTCTTGTACAATGCAGGGGCGCTTGTACAATTTGACCTCTTACTCCCAGCCCCAGATGAACCCCCCACATTCCCACCACTCTTCTTGCTCTCATACTGTAAAACCCACCTCTCAATAATCTTCTCACTCCCAAATTCATCATTATCCGACCCATAAAGCCCTCTTCTTGGGGAGAAATTTAAGGGGTCCCAATCAATCGGCCTTTGCATTAATATAACATCAACAGTCATAGGCTCAAGATTACTCTGCCTCCAAAAATCTATATTTTCTAAGGCGGCAGTACAATCCCTAAGCGCAAGATTAAACCACTTATCCCTAGGCCTAAAACTTGAAGAGGAGGAAGAGGAGGAAGATGGAGAGGACAAAACTTGCTCGCCGCTATAATTACGCGACGAAACATAGGGGCATCGTGATTCTAGTATTATGTGAAGGCTTTTAGCGAAGAATTCTGTGGTTATCTGTTCCATTTTTGCAGCATCTGAATGAGTGTTCCCATGATAAGAAGCCATGGATCCTCACACACCCTAAGTTTCCCAAATAACAGGCAAACTCTATTCTGGGTAAAACCCCTCGGCACCAAATTTAAGCTATATCCAGAACTCCAAACAATAGATTATGCGCAGGCACGAAATAATCAAACGAAATTCAAATTTCACCACAGAAAGGTAAAAATAAAAAACCCAAAAAATAGAATACGAAATCGAACTTCAATTATATGATTTCAGTCGGTGAATACTCGCATAGGATATAAACAAGAAGAGGAGTTGGTTCAGTGACTACTTCAGTGGTTGCTTGCAAGAAATTCAAAAGGGAAACAAGGGTATTTCCGTCCGTTCGCCTCTAGCTATCTACCTCGTGGTTCGTATCCGTCTAATTTTCAGAGAAATACAATAAATTATTCACAGGTGTATGAATTTTTACTTGCAGAAGGATGAGGACTTGGGAGAGGATAGAGAGAGAGAGTAAATGATGATTTAAGAGTAATTTTCAATGAGGGTTTTAAAGAGAGAGAAAGGCCGAAGAAGTAGCGCTTGCGGAAGGCGGTTGGAGGTTGCCTCCGGTAAATTACTCCGCAGTTGAGCGTATATCGCGTGGGTGGAGATGATCTTAATTGATTGACTACATCATTTATTGACACAGAATGAACTCATTGTGGAAAAATTGTAGAGCCAAATTCCCCCCACACATTTTTTATTTATTTTGGGGAGTATTTTATTGTGTTAATAGTTACAATATCATTATTTATATTCCAAAATTATCTAAATATATTCCATTCATTAAACATAGAGATGATAAATGAGTCGGATCAGTTGATTCAATGAGTCTGGCCTGCCCATTTGTAGATAGACCGGGATATTTTCCCCCTTCTTTTGAGTATTTCACCCCATGTTCATTTCACCACCCCTAATTTTCCAAAACTACCCGAACTCTTAATAATTCAGAAGATATAATTTGTAATTTCACCCCCTTCCTCATTTTGTAAAAAAATCCCAAAACAGCATGCCACTTCATTTTTTTCCAGAAAACCGACGTGCTTGGAGAAAACCCGAGAAAGGACGACGCTCAAACAGGGGTGGAGACCGACACAAACGCCGCCGGAGTGTCGATGGACAAAGGTTAGACGGTTTTCGTCTATGTTTTGTTAATTTTTTACGAAAAAATTGAAACTAAGCGAATGTGTTTTATGTGTTTATGTCCAATTTATTATATTTATACTTTTTAGTGAATGAGTTTTGTGTTTTCGTAGTTTAATCGATTATATTTGTAGTACGAAGTGAATGTGTTTCATGATTTTATTCGAAATTTTGGTTTTTACGGGGAAGAAATGTTACGGGGATGAAGATGGTGGATATGGTAGTTCGGATCTGGTTTTCCAAAGGATTGTCATTTGTTCGACAAAATCAGTTGAACATTGTGTTGTTGTTCCATTTTTTTTTCAAACATAGGCCTTTTGTTCGATTGATTTTTTCAAACCTATGTTGTTGTTCGAATACTGGCTGCGAACATTGTGTGTATGTTCGAAAAAATAATTCGAACAAATGTAATTTGTTGTGAAAATGTTTTCAAACATTTTTTTGGTGTTAAGTAATTGTCGAACATTTCTTGTATGTTTGTCATATTTCTGACGTATTTATTATGTATTTGTTAATTGAATGATTCATGTTGATTAATAGGAAATGAGAAGACTCGACCTACTGTTTCCTGTAGAAGGAGGAAGCATCAACGTAGTGAGCGAGATTTAGATCTGGAGCCGGAGCCACAACCCACACAACCGTCTTTATTATATCCAACAAGTCACCCGCATGATCCGGACAATACATGGGGTGCCGAAAAGTTTTCTTCAGATGAAAATGAAGAAAAAAGGAAAACCATGGTGACGAGGAAAATGCTGAGACAAATATTATCGAAGTTGATAGAGGAAATAATGAGATAGAAGGAGATAATTCGAATATACCTCATCCTCCACTTCTCAGTGGTTTCAATAATCATGTGGCGAGGTATATTTATAACGGGGTTGAGAGAGAAGTTATAAGGTGTCATGGTCATGTGAATAAACGTGTACTTCGGGAGTTAAATCCAGAAAAGGATTTACATCATTGGAATGGCATGTTTAAAAAAATCAAAATTATTGTCACTTCGAACGTCTTCGTACAAGAATCTGAACAAGAACTTGATTGCTGCATTTGTTGAGCGATGATATCCGGAGACGAATAGTTTTCACTTCCCTTTTGGTGAAAGGACCATCACTCTTGATGACGTCTTTTGCATCACTGGTCTTCAAGTGGATGGTATCACGGTGCTGTGTACTCGTGATGAAAAAAATCAAGAATAGGAACATATGAATTGATGGTGTTATTGGGCCTAACTCAAGCTGAAGCTTTAAAAGCTGTTGAGGGTGTTCGTGGATCATCTGTTAGACTTACTTGGTTGGAAGAGACTTTTTTCCCGATGATGGAGTCGGACGATCCTTTGAAGGTGTACATGCTGCTAGAGCATATGTGTTGTACACGTATGAGACCACTTTATTTGCTGATAAGAGTGGTACACGTGTAAACACCTCATGGTTGCAGTAAACAAGGGACATATCCAAATTTGGAGATTATGCTTGGGGGACTGCGGTGTTGGCCTATCTATATAGACAATTGGGGCAAGCTTCTCAATTTAAAGTGCGTCAGATAGGTGGTTACTTGACATTGTTGGAGGTATGCCTCAATTTCATTATGTTTCTTTATTTTAAGTAATTTTGAATATATTAACATGTTTGACTTGTTAAATTTTCAAGCTTGGATCTATGATCACTTCTCGAGTTTGATTTTGCCTCCTAAAAATCCGAAATTTCAATTAGGACCACTCTCATGTCTATAAGCACTTGAAGCACATACTGGGGCATGTATCGAACGCGTCCAAGCCTTTAGACACAGTCTAGATGTGTTTCTTCCAACACAGGTTAGTTTTATACAAATTTATAAATGTGTTTTTGTCAAAATATTCATGTTAATGTATATGTTATTATATTGTAATAGGTATCGTGGACTCCGTATAACTAATTTAGGGATTTTAGTCCCTTTCAGCAAGTGGCTTTTTTCCATGGTTGCATTGTTTGTAGGAATGTGGTTGAAACATACATGCCCGATAGAGTTCTTAGACAATTCGGTTATGTGCAAATGATCCCACAGAAGCCTCTTGCGACTAAGGTCAAAAGAAGTCTTTCGATGAAACCAAAACGTGATTGTGATATAATGGCGGAGTATTATTATTCATTGGATACACACGTATTATATGTGGAATGACTTGGTGAGAGATGCAACCACCCTTGGCAAAGAGAATATGGGTACGAGGAATGGTTTGTTGGTCAAGGTCATCCAATTGTTTCAAATCCTGAGACTACGGATATGATTGTTTGTCCTGAACCTGTACGTTCAACCCAACCTTGGGAGAGGATCGATGCTGCAAAGTACGAGTTATCAAACTTAGTGGAAAAGTATTATTTCAACGATGCATTGACTTTAGATGAAGCAATTAATAAGGTTGTTCAAGTCATGACTATTCTCACTGGGCCAGAAGGTGCAAGTTTGTCATCACGTGCAGGACTTGATCGAACTAGAGGAATGACCAGATCTAGAACCAGACAAAGAGGCAGGGGTGTTAGATAATCTGAGTGATGGGTTTATGGTTGCATTTGTGTTTTGTATGAATTATGGTTGAATAACTGCATAAAACTTTGTGTTTTCATAAAGGAACTGAAATCTACAGTTGTAGACTCCTTAGTCACTCAGCTGTTAGTTTCATTGTTCACATTGTTTTTCATTAACACACATTTTATTTCCGTTGCACATTAGAGGTTTTTCAATACACTTTCAAGTGTGAAAACCCCTCTGATATTGTTTACAAGTAGTTAGTTTTAGTTTGTAAAGTTTTTGTAACTTTGCAGCTGTAAACTTCTACAGTCTACAGCTGTAACATTTGTGGTCCAAAACTCTTGTAGACTGTTTGTTTTAAACTTATAGAAGGTACTTGGAAGGTGCTAGTATCCCTTTTTCAGAAAAACTTTAAAATTGTTTTGAAGGTCTATTACCCCCCCCCCCCCTCTCCACTAGACCTTCACCACTTATAAGGGACCAACAGAATAAAATAATTATTTGTGAGTGTGATAGTAAAATAATATTTTCTAAAAGAGAAATGTGAATAAATTTGGGGGACGGACGAAAATAAAAAGTGGGAATAAATTTGGGGGACAGTGGGAGTATAAATAGTAAAAAGTGTGTTACTATATGAATCAATATACCTAGCTTTTAAAGGATGATTGTAATAACAATTCTTGTGTAATAAAAAATATTATTAACACTTGAAATATTATACATGTTATTTTCTTTTGATTTTCGGGTTCTTCTATCTAATTTGTCCTCTTATTCTCCTTCAACTTTGACTTGGTTTTTTGGTCTGACTTTGACCTGCTTGACTTGTAACACTTATCCAAGGACGAAGTCATCTTGTTTTGGATCGAGCGTTGGTCTTGAAAGATTTTGGTGAAGAACGCCTTGAATATAGTGAAGAACGATCTTCGATCTTCAAGTCTGGATTTGGGTGGAAACACTTGATCGGAGGGATTTGGCCCATTGCTCCTGGATCGAAGTGCGTTTGTGGATGAACTTGACGAAGAACACTTGAAGGCGGTGATGAACACTTATTGTCTTCAAATTGATCTTCAAGATGTTCTTGGGCTGGAAACGTCTGATCAGAGGGATTCGCTCCTTGATTCTTGATCAAACGATGTTTCTGGTCGAATTTGACGAAGAACGCTTGAATATGACGAAGAACGATTGAAGATCTTCGAGGCGTTCTTCAAGAAAAACGTCAGATTGGAGGGATTTGGCCCCTTTGTCTTGGATCGAACGTTGTTTCTGGAAGGAGTTGACGAAGAACGACTTAAACTTCGAAGAACATCTTCAGATTTGGTGAAGAACTCTTTGAATCTTCGAAGGACTTGATTGATGATCTTCTTAGCTTGCAATCTGCTCGTCGAGAGGATATTGCTGCTACTCGATCGTCTTCGTTTATCTTTGATGGGTATGGACCACTTGAGAATGAACAAGAAAGGCCCCTATTTATAGGGTGGAGAGGTGAAGACCTTCATTTCTTGCGCTGACACGTGGCGCACTCCGGTTGGCTGATGCCGATTTGATTGGCGTCATTTACGAATCGATCAAATTTAGGTTGATTGATTTCCGCCGTCTTCATAAATAGGGCAAATTAGTCATTTATTGCCATTTACGAGTACCGAGAGACTCGTAATTTAATAATGACTTGTACCGTGTACAATAAATATCATTTTACTATTTAATTAGAGAATTAATTTGGTAAATCCTCAAAATTAAAATAGCAATATATGTTGATATTTATTTAATTTATACACGTGTCATTATTTAATTGGGTAGCAAAATTAATTTGCTTACAATGATGATTAAATAAAAAAATACATATTTGTTCTTAACAAAAATATATTTATCCTACAGGAACATATGTTTGCTCATACAGTAACACAAACTTGAGAGCAAATACGTGTTACTATTGAAGCAAATGTATGTTACTATCTTATAAAATGTTGTTATTTTACATATATTCATTTCTTTTTATAGAATAAATAATTTTTCACATAATATAAGAGCAAAATGTGTGCTACTATAAGAACAAATATTGATTTTTCACAAATATTTGTTTATTCTTAAAGAAATAATTATTTTTATATAATAAACACATATAAAATTGTAAAAAGTGTGTTATTACATGAATCAATATATCTAAATTTAAAAGGATGGTGATTAAATTAAAAAACACATATTTATTCTTATAGTAACACATATTTTATCCTTACAGTAACACACATTTACCCATATAGTAACACAAAATGGGGGAGTAAATGTGTGTTACTGTTAGAGCAAATGTGTATT
Organism: Prunella vulgaris; assembly: GCA_026898435.1. Classification (NCBI taxonomy): domain Eukaryota; kingdom Viridiplantae; phylum Streptophyta; class Magnoliopsida; order Lamiales; family Lamiaceae; genus Prunella; species Prunella vulgaris. The sequence continues at coordinate 459,715 of JAPKLY010000254.1, read as the reverse complement.
ATGATTAGAGCAAATATGTGTTACTGTAATATTAAATGTGTGTTACTATATATATATACAAAAAATTTATTTGTCCTTAAAAAAATATATATTGTACTTATATAACATATATAAGATATTAAAAGATGTATTAGTATATTAACAACATATTATTAATATAAATCAACAAAAAGAATAAAAAATAAAATAAGTAACATATATTTATTATTGCAAAAATACATATTTTTCTTATAATTACTTGAAAAGTACAAATTTGTAACACATATTTTGCATTTTCAGTAACACACATGTGTATATAATAACATATTTGGAAGCGAAAATCTGAAATTTACAGCTTGCGCGAATTTTGAAATCCGATTCGACCCGGTACAGACCTGCGAATTTTATAAATATGGATAGTTTACGACAAAATATTCTACACAATTATTGCTCTCTCTCTCTCTCTCACAGGTGGGTGAACATTTTTTGTTAAATGTTGAGGCTTTCTGGAGAGAATGGAGTGGAAGTGGAGGCAGCGATCAGAGACGGTGGTGAGGGGGTGGAGGTGGAGGCAGAGGCAGTGAGAGGGTGTGAACGACGGAAGGGGCGGTGCGTGAAGGGTGAGGCAATTTCGACGGAGTGGGGCTGAGGTAATTCCAACTGAGGGTTCTTTTTTCGATAAGCGGTTTAGATTTGGGGTTTTTTTTTTCTTCAATCGGTGGCGGTGGTGGGGGCTTTGATTATGATTTTTTTTAGATGTGGTGGTGAACAAAAGGACGTAGGGGCGGGCAGAGTGGTGTGGGCAGATGACGACGGAGGAGGGGCAGACGTTGGTTCTTCTTCCTCTGTGGTGAAGGACGGACAAACGGACGAAGGTGAAGGCAATTGAGAGGTCATGAATGGAGGAGGGGCTTTGGCTTCGACGGAGCTCTGGCTTCTCCAATGACAAGTTTGACTTCTCCAAGGCTTCTTCCTATGAGGTACGGGATGGATGGACGAGTAGCTTCTTCTCCGACAGATGTATTTTTCTTCCCTTTGGAATTTTTTTGGCTCCATTTGGATCGATGGATTTGAAAATGAACGGATTTTTAAAAAATACATATAAAAAAACATATATTTTAAATAACGAATTATAAATAGATTGGAGAGAAAGAAAATAAATGACATGGTTTTGATGAGAATTAAAAATTCTCAATTTTAAATATAACTCAAATTTAAATATTTGTAAATTTATTTAGGCTCCGTTTGGATGAGTGGATTTGAAATCCGTAAATTTCACACACAAATAACCACTCTCTCTAAGTTAAATGAATTTACCATACTTAGATTTAAGTTATGTTTAAAATGGAGGATTCTTAAATTCTCACCAAAACTATGTCATTTAAAAATCTCTCCTCTCCCTCTTTTCATTTCTATCTCTTTATTTTTTTTTTCTTCTCTTCCATTTCTTTACAATTTATAATTTGAAATATATGTCTTATTACATATATATTTTTTTAAATTCATTCATTGTCAAATCCATCCATCCAAATGGAGCCTCAACTTATTTGAAGAGAGTGATTATTTATGTGTGAAGTTCACGGATTTCAAAATCATCCATCAAAATGGAGGATTATTTATAACTTGAAATTATGCAAGGTATGTTTGAATAACCATAACTCGTATTCTTTTGCTTTCTGAAATTGGAGTTTTGATTTGTAGCTGACTGATAATGGGTCTATGGGATTCAGTTTTCTGATAATTGTTTTTTTTTTTTACAAAAGTTCTAGTTTAATTCTTTTTTTCCTTTTTTTTGTTAATGGGGAAGTTCTGCTTATATTACGTGATTTGGTGGAACTTGTTCAATTTCTTGGGTTCATCCATGACAGTCTCAAAATTTTGAGGGCCCATAATAGGGCTCTTCAAAATTAAGTGTGGCTGGATTCTTGGTAAAAAGATTTGTTTTTTAATAAATCTAATTTAAATTTGTTTTATTCTTCAACTAATTATTAATTTTTTATAAATATATAATTTATGTGAAATAATATATATGTAAGTGCTTCACAATTAATTAATTAATTAATTAATTAATTAATTAATTATATTTAAATTTTTCTTTAAACTAATAAAATACCAAAATTTTAAAAATGATCTTAATATTGAAAATACTAATAATTTTTTTCTTAAACTCAAGTGTTAAATATATATCAAAATTAATAAATAAATATTTTTAAAATAATGGAATTCTAAAATTAGATTTGAATTTTAATTTATATACAGAATATGAATGTGATCAATTAAAATTTTAAAAAATATATTTAATCTGAATAATAGAAGAGATGCAACGATTGAACTGAAAAAGAGTTTACACCTTCAATGTGTTCTCTATTGCATAAACACACAGCCTTTTATTTTAACATGTGTAACAACAAATTTTCACGAAATTAAAATATATTTAATAACGCGAAAAGAAATTGCAATTTGATTTATTTCGGATCTATCGAAATTTTGGGATTTTACGATCTCTAATTTCTCCTCTAATTCTTCTCTTGAATCTAGACTTCGGGGCTTCGTGGATTTTTCGAAATTATTAAAATTATAAAATCCTATCAAAATTATGAAACTTGACCCATATCAAACAGAGTCGTGACTCGTGATATTAACTCTGTAGGAGTCTTTAGAATATCTATGTAAAAGCAAAAAAAAAATATTTTATTTATATTAAAATAAAACGTCATATTTAACTAAATTAAATATAATAGATGTTAATAATAAAAATAAATTATATGTAAAATTATCATATAAAATTAGAAAAAATTAAACGGATTATCAAATTGACCCTAACCCTATGGAGCAAATTTCTATAGATCTTTGGAAAATTTATTTAAATAGGAATGTTTTTAAAATATTTTATCAAAATAGAGAGAAGGGTAGAAAATTTATCAATTTAAAACCAGTCTGGTGACATGTCTTATAAATTTATGTATGAAATTTCATTTATTTTGGGTGTTGTGCCAGCCGTAATTATAACTCCTGACTAGAGGGAGCATGATTTGACAAACCATCATCAATTTTAGATTAAATTTGCATTTCCCCCTCCTCTTTCGTATACATATATACAATGTACTCTCTACGAGACTAGTGACATCCCACACCATGAAGAGCTATTTGTACATATATAGCACCATGCTTGCAGCGAGGAGGAACCGATGAATTCCAAAATGAGATGATTAGAGAGGCCTCACTCTCGGCGGATCTGCAGCAGAGGATCAATTCTAGCAATATTGAGCAGTGATGAAAAGATATCAGGCATTCTCTTCCTTGGTGGTTGGGCAGCGGATCTCCGGTGTTGAGAGTCATGGAGTCGGTCAAATGGAAGTTGGCAACAATTTCGGTTAAATGGAAAAGAAGGCAGCCTTATCCTTTCTCTCTTTTGCTAATTTAGGGGCTGCTTGGTTGGGGGTAACGAGGGTGGGAATGGGAATGAATGAAGATTAAGTAGAATTCATTATCATTAGTAGTGTTTGATATTATTTATTGTATATGAATAAAATTATAAAAATGTGTTATAAAAAGGGTAATCACTAACTCCATAGTAATTACCCCTTTAATGATACCCATTATCATTATCATTTTAAAAAAATATCAAGCACCCCCTTAATTTCGATTTAAATTTAAATGGGAGTTGGCTACAATTTTGGTTCATGATATCCACGTCTTCCACCTTTTCTCTTTTCTCCCTCTAAATAATTGGACTTTTGTACAAAGGAGAAAGAGAAAAATTAAAAAAAAAAGAAAAAAATGGCACATATATTATATTCCATGGAGATCTTCATGCTACTGTATATGAAATTGATAAGTTGCCGCAAGGTAAATTATCTATTTTTTGTGCTCTTGGTTCTCTCTGTACAATTATCTTATATTGTTTTCTCATATGTGGAGAAGATAAATTAGTGGGTGGGACTGATGTTGAATTATAGCAGGAGATATTTGAAGATAGGGATGACAAATGGAGCGGATCAGGACGGATACCTCAATATCCATGGCTGCTCCGCGCTTTGCCCCGCTGATCCGCCCTGCTCCATGTTCCACTGCGGGGCAGCATTTTGAGATCTATGCCTGCCCCGCGCGGGGCGTATCTGATCTGCCCCGCTCCGTCTATTAAATTCTCATAATTTTACAAAATCAATATATTAAAAAAAACACTAAATGCAAAATATTAAAAATTCACAATTTAATCAACAATAATCCATCAAAATCACCAAATCATATCCAAAATTTGATTATTTTAAAAAATATATATAATTCTATATTATATATATATATTTAGTATTATATATAATTAATATTATATGGAGTGGGGTGGGGCGGATCAGGGCAAAAATATGTAGATCCATGCCTGATCTGCTCTGCAAACTGGGCGGGACTGATCTGCTCCATTCTAAAAACGGGGCAGATCGGGGCCGATCCAAACAGAGCGGGGCGGATTGAATCAACTACGGGGCGAGTCGTTTTATCCTCCCTATTTGAAGATAGAAATGTGGGATGGTGTATATGCATAAGTTGGCAAGACTCCATGGATGAGTACATGTGTCCTGCTCTGTGTCACGTGGCCATGGGAATGTACTGCTTCTTTTTAGTGAAGATGACTAAATGAATTTAATAGCATAAAAATGACAAAAAAAATTCTAAATTCTAATTTTAATTACAAGCTGTTCGGTTTCAGTCGGCTTTTGTGCACCCGACTGGACACATTTACCAAAAATATTCTCAAAGTTTTTGACACGTAACCAGTCGGTACCACAGGTACCGACTGGCTCTAAAATGATAATAACCCAACTTTTTACCCCATTTTAATAAACCAATTTGAAAACATCTTTAATTTAATAAATTTGCCATAGATCTTTGGGCTAATTGTTTGGGCAAAAAAACATCCCATACATAAATAAACCTGAAAAATTAATTCTAAATATTTATTTTTGATAAAAATTTATATAGAATATTTAACTGTAGATTTTTTTTATAAATAAACTAAAAAAAAATAAAGACGTGCATGCCCATGTTTAAAAAAAGTCAAGTAATCACAAATTTTAAAAATTGCTTCCGAACTGTGTTACTATATAGACACATATGTGTTACTGTATGGTAATATTTGTATTACTATCATATTAAATATTGTTATTTTACACATATTCATTTATTTTTTAGAATAAATAATTTTTCATATACTAAAAGAGCAAAATGTGTGTTACTTTGAGAAAAAAATATTATTTTTTCTCAAATATTTATTTATTGTTATAGAAATAATTATTTTTCCATATATTATATGTTATTACATGAATCAATATACCTAGATTTAGAGATATAATGATTAAATTGAAAAATACATATTTATTCTTATAAAATATATTTTGTCCTTACAATAATATACATTTGCCCATATAATAACACAAATTGGGGAGCAAATGTATGTTACTATCATATAAAATATTATTCTTTTTAAATTTATTCATTTATTTTTATATAATATAAAGAGTAAAATGTGTGTTACTATAAGATTAATTAATACTAGTTTTTCATAAATATATTATTTAATTTTATAGAAATAATTATTTTTTCATTTAATAACACATATAAAATAGTAAAAAGTGTATTACTACATGAATCAATATACTTAGATTTTAAAGGGATGATGAATAAATAAAAAGTACATATTTATTCATATAAAAATTCATTTTGTCTTTACAATAACACAAATTTGCCCATATAGTGACACAAATTGGGGAGCGAATTTGTGTTACTATTAGAATAAATGTGTGTTACTATATTTACAAATATTTATTTGTCATTATAAAATATATATTGTACTTATGTAGCATATATAAGGTATTAAAAGATATATTAGTATATTAACAATAAATTATCAATATAAATCAATAAAAAGAATAAATAATAAATTAGGGAACACATATTTTGTTCTTGCATACATATTCTCCTTATAGATTCTTTAAAAGGAAAAAAAATTAATTTTTTAAGAATTTTTAACACGATTTTAGCTTTTAATAACACACTTTTTGTCTATATTGTAACACTGTCAGTGAGCGAATTTTTAAATTTATAATATAATATTACTTGAATTTTATAAGTCAATACACTAATTTTAAATAAATAAAAAATAAAATAAACTTAAAAGAAAAGTGAATAGCCATGCATAAGGAAACAATAAAAGTTACATATGCATGGCATTAATCCATGCACAGACATTAATCCATGTCTATGTTGCATGGGTGCGGATACGCATATGTGAGTGTGATACGATAAGATTTCGGGGATACGAGTTTTTAAAAAAATTAGGGTGCATTCGTTAAGGATATGTCTATTTATTTATATTTTATTATATGTAATATCTAAAAAATATTTTTTTTAAAAAAATATCAATTATTTATATTTATTATCACCTAAAATTTGAGTATATTCAATAATATAATATAATTTTGTAAAATAAATATCAACTCAAGTTTCATTAGTTCAATACATAGTAGTAAATTCAATCTAAAACGAGTGTCACACTATCAATATAAAGTATACGAAATAATAAAATTTAATTTAAACAATATATTTGATGCTTATAAATAGAATTCGTGCGGTAGATTCGAGAATTCGTTAGCTGGATTCGCCACGTGGAGAATCCGACACGAGAATTCAAGAATCTTACCCCTTTTAGGGTGCGGGTACGAATCCGATACTGCTGTAAGCATATAAAAATTGCACCCAATTAAATAATGACACATGTATAAATTAAATAAATATAAACATATATTACTATTTTAATTTTAAGGATTTATCAAACTAATTCTCTAATTAAATAGCCAAATTGATATTTATTGTACACGATACAAGTCATTATTAAATTACGAGTCTCCTGACACTCGTAAATGACAATAACTGGCTGATTTGCCATATTTATGCGAAATAATAAGTGTTTCGTATAAATAAAGAAGACGACGAAAATCAATCAAGCTAAATTTGATCGATTCGTAAATGCTGCCAATCAAATCAACATCAGCTAATTAGACGCCACATGTCAGCGCAAGAAAGGAAGATATTCACCTCTCCACCATATAAATATGGGTCATATTCATGCATTTCATATATCGAAAGATGGAAATCATTGAAGACGAACGAGCAAGCAGCCTCTCTACGAGCAACTTGTGAGCTAAGAAGAAGATTCAAGCCATTCTTTGAAGATTCAAGCGTTCTTCACCAAATTTGAAGAAGTTCTTATATTCAAGCCGTTCTTCGTCAAAACCCCCCAGAAACACCGGTTGATCAAAGACAAGAGGTCAAATCCCTCTGATCAAACGTTTTTCTTGGAGAACACTTTGAAGATCATCAAACGTTCTTCCCCATCTTCAATCGTTCTTCACCAAGATCATCCAAAAACACCATTCGATCAGAAATAAGGAGCTCCATCCCTCTGATCAGACGTTTCCAGCCGAAGAACACCTCAAAGACAACAAGTGTTCATCACCGTCTTCAACCGTTCATCCAAAAACACACTCCAATTAGAGATCAAGGTCCAAGACCCCTCCGATCCAGTGTTCCAGATCAAATCAAGACTTGAAGATTCGAAGATCGTTCTTCACCAAATCTGAAGTGTTCTTCACCAAAATCGTCCATAGACCTCGCTCGATCCAAAATAAGACAATCTCGTCCTTGAATCAAGTGTTTCAAGTCAAATCCAGTCAAAACCAGACCAAAGTCAAGTCAAAGTTGAAGGAGAATTAGAGGATAATATCTAGAGAGAGAACCCGAAATTCAAGAAATCATTGTATATCAATTTCAAGTGTTAATAAATATTTTATTACACAAGAATTGTTATCACAATTGCATTATAACATTTTTAGAAGAATCTGTGTATCATAGATCCATGCGTAAAAGATGCAGCCGTTATTTCTATTTTTAATTTATTTTTAAAAAAAATTCGACGGTAGAATATTTTATGCAAGTGTTGTTTTTTTAATATTTTCATGAAAATATTATTAATACCCAATATTACTATAGGTGATCACGAAAAATGAATATATATTAAAAACTTCAAAATAATTGCATATTGTTACTAACTTACGTAGGGATGTTTATAAAATCGAAAAAATTGAATCGCACCGTTGAAATTGGATATATTTGGTTATGTCCTAAAATTTTGATTAGGTTCTCCATCCTAAAAATTTAAATATTTGGTTTATTCAATTCGATTTAGTTCTGAACCATCAGAATTGAATAGATCGAAAAAGTCAAATTTTAATTTAATATATAATATATTAATTATATTGTATATATATATATTATAAAACTAATATAAGCCCTAATTGTGCTCCAGCCCATGACTGAAACTAATATAAACCCTAATTACTAAAACTATATAATGTATTATATATTGTTGATAGAATTTACTAATCGTTGTTTGTTATGTGGCTTTATATCGGATTAATCCTATCAAACAATAATCTATGAATTAAGTGTTCTTGGGTGATGTAGAGAGAGAAAGTGAAGAGTTTAGAGAGAGAAAGTAGAATGTAGGAAATGTATTAATTGTATTGAGTTGTTCTGAATAGTTACAAGAGAGGTCCTATTTATAGGTATGTGAGTGTGAGACGGCACCTTACGAGCCTATTTGGCTTCCGGTGTTGACGAAGGTTCCACACCTTCGTCTTAATCCCTCACACTGCTCCCTATACCGTGCCTCGTCCTACTACTATGCCTTAGACTAGATGGGTCTCGTTAAAAACCTCGCCGTAAACCACCCTTGTGGATAAACCGGACGGAGGGAAAAAGAGCGCAACCATCAGGATCTAATAGGCTACGGGGCGAGCTCTTAGGCGAGCTCCCAGGCGAGCTCTGCTGTCTTGTGTCTTTTCTGGGAGTTGTATCATCGACGGACCTTGGTGAGGTCTCCCTTGGGACAGGGGCGAGCTCTATGGCGAGGTCTGATGTCTTATGCCCCTAATGCTACAGGGAGGCGAAGGGACCTCGGGACCTCGGCGAGCTCCTTCGGCCACCTCTCCTCTCGGGAAGGGCTAGGCACCCGGGTGAGCTCCCATCTTCGTAGGGAGGCCGAGGTCGGCCCCTTGGTCCTCTGGAGCATGCCGACGACTTTCCCAGCCTTGGGCTGAATGATCTCAATTATCCTTAGATAGCTCGCCCATCAACATTTGCCCCCCAGCTCGCCTACATCATGGCTCATCCGATGTGTGGGCGAGCTGACAAGCGAGGTTATGGGCGAGCTCCTGTGAGCCGATTTCTAAGGCTGACGTGGGGCGAGATTCGAGGTGTCGTGCACGCCTTTTTAGGCGTCGTTTCCCGCTCCAATGAAGATAACCTTTCAAATTCTTTGCAAATGAGCCCTTGCACTCTTCGGATATTCAACCTCGCCCAGAGTCTATAAATAGGCGAAAACAGATTCATTCCTCACTTTGCTTCTTCATTTTTCCGAGCGAATTTCTGGCGGTTGTTTCCTTGCCTCCGACGCGTCTCCGAGTGTTCCCAAAGGTAGAAACCCAATTCTTTCTTCTCTTTTTCTTTCTTTCTTCTGTTCTTTTCGGATTTCCGGCCACATACCCGAGTATTCTGGCGATTATCGGGCTAACTTTGAACTTTTAGACTTAAAAAACCGAACACCCCCGATAACCAATTCACCATGTCTGAACACTCTTCGAGCCGGACCGCCTCGAACCATAACTTGGGGAAGAGACCCATGACCGACGATCGGCCAACCCCCCAAATAACCCCCGTGATGATCTCATCGGGTTCCGGGGTGAGCTCTGTAGCTCGCCCGAGCAGTTGCGATCTCCTGGGCGAGGTTCGCTCCGACTCCTGCGAGCAGGCTACTAATTCCGGCGAAAAATCTGAACTCCGCGAGCTCTGGGAGCAATTCGAGCGAGCTACCGGGGGGGCCGCTGCCCCAGACGAGGCGGAGGTCGCTGGGGATCAGGAAGAGGTCGCCGAGACCGGCGACCAAGCCAGTGAGCTGGCTCGCGAGGTTGACGAGGAGGATGACGATGATGTGGGGACGAAGGTTACTTATGAGTACCTCCAATCCATTGATTTTCCATTCCCTAAACTTCCTGAGTACCAAGTCTCTGCCGACGTTGTCCATGATTTCGGATGGAGGGAGTATGTGGAGGCCCACGCGACGAGCTTACCTCTACCTCAACGAGCTTTTTTCAAGGCTGTTGGGAAATCCGACCTCAAGGCGACCGAGGTGGAGAGCATTATCAGCGAGTTCGCCCTGCCGAAGATTCGAAGGATGTACCGCATTCCTTTAGACATCTTCATGTACGCCCCCAAGGGTAAAGAGCGTGCCGACCTCCCTCCTGCCGGGCTCACAGCCGTCAACATTCATACCCTGGAGGCCGGGCTTACCTTGCCCCTGCACCCCATCATTGGGCAATTCCTGATAGACACAAACCTCGCCATAACGCAGCTAACCCCCAACGCATGGAGCAGCTTACTGGCGATGTTGACCATCTTCGGCCTCAAGGGCTATGAGGACCGGTTGAGTATGGTGGAGATCAGTGAGTTGTTTAATGTGACCTGGCAAGTGAGGGACGGGAAAGGGTACTATTCCCTCCAAGCTTGCCCGGGGGAGAAGTTCCTAGGGATCCTTCCCAACAAGGTTCGGGACTGGAAAGAATAATTTTTCTTCATTGGTGGGGACTGGCGAGCTTCAAATGGACGTGGAGGGCGTATCCTTTCTTCCGAGGAATATGGGGAGGCCAGCAGTAGGTGGCGTGCTTCGGTGTGTGTGCGTTGGATTATATTTACTAATCTAATCTACCTTTTTGCAGGTCTGAAGCGTCATAAGTCGAGCCGCGGGAAGCCCGAGATTTCAGTCGGCTTTGAGTTCGTGCGGACTGTTTGCTACTTGCGAGAGAAGAAAGATCGCGAGATCAAGCATCTGTGCCAGTATCACTGCCGTAGGCTCGCCGGTCTCGTTACTTCGCCCCACCACCTCGCTCCTCAAGGTTCTAATCCTCACAATTTTGGAGTCTTAGTAGCTCGCCATTTTGTAAATGGAGCTCACCGGATTGCTAATCCCTTATTTTCATTTTGCAGGCGCAGGTCCAGCTGTCGACCTTCCTCCCATAGACGTCCCCGAGGCCTATCACTTCTTAGCTCTCCAGCTAAAGATGGGCAAACCTCACCCCAATCGTTCCGGGATCCAGTCTGCGACAGTGTTGGAGGCCACTAAGAGAGTGGAGCTCACCAAGGCCCCTCCTCCCGCCGATAAAGCTGGGGATTCCGGCACCCAAAAGAAGAAAAACCCTACCCCCCAGCCGCCGAAGGATAAGGTTGCTCAGACCAAGAAGGGTTCAGGGCGAGGAGAGTCCGAGTCCGAGCGAGGTTCTCGGCGATCTCTGCATCGCGGGGATGGCTCGTGGGTGAGCGAGGAGGAAGCTCGCCCATAAAAGTGGATGAGGTCCGGCCTCAGCGATGAAGACTCCGAGCACAGCGATCGAGGAGGCTCCGGGTCAGGGCGAGCTCTTATTCCTCACAACAATCCTCCACCTCCAACTCCTCAGAGTGCGCCCCCACCGTCTCCCTACGGGACCCCTATTCAGGATGACACACTTCTCGGCCTCAATCCTGATAGGTTCGGGTAAGAGGGCGAGCTTCTCTTTGAAGTTGGATGTTGGTCTTTTGTAACTTTTGTATTTTTTGCTAACACTTCGATGGTTCGCAGGTACGCCCCCGCCGAGTTTCCCCACCTACCTGAGGCTCTCCACACGGCGGAGAGATGCCGAGCTCTGGCCAATCTGAGGGATCTCCCACCTGGTGTAGCTCGCCGCATCTTCACCGAGGCTCCCAAGTACCTATCGGCCTCAGAGCTCGGCATGATAGAGAGGGAGAGGATGGCCGACAAGGCGAGGTTGGCGATGCACTACGAGTGCGCGGCCATGGTGACCACCCAGCTCCTCACGGATGAAATAACCGCCACCGATAAAGCTCGCCACGACACCAATGCCTTAGTGACGAGACTTGGCCATGAGAAAAAGAAGGCGGCAGAGGAACTCGCGGGGATGGAGGCAAAGGCGAAGGCCTCGCTGGTGGCGGAGCAAAATGCTCTGAGAAAATTGGAGAAGGCCCAGGCCGACCTGAACCGGCAGAGAGCTGAGCTCGAGCTAGCTCACCAGAAGCTCGCCAGCAGGGAGGAGGACCTCGCCCGGGCCCAGGACAAGGTGAGGCTTATCCTGGAGCAGAGCTAGGGCAACTCGGAGGAGTGCTCCCAGCTTCGTGAAGAGGTCACCGTGAAGGCGCTCGAGAACGCCGAGCTTCGGGGCCAGGTCGATGCTTCTATTTCACCAGAGGCCCTGGAGCTCGCCAAGCTGATCGCCACAGACCTGGGCTACGTCCTATGCTTTACCGAGGTCATTCGTTCCTTCCAATGGACTCGGATGAACAAGGAGAGCGAGTGGGAGGCATTGGTGGGGGAATTTGATGACTGCTTGGCGAAGGCTAAAATTCCCCCCGGCACAGAGCTGAACATAGGGGACCTCACCGGATACGGGGTCAACCTCGACGCCGCCCGAGAGAAATTCAACATCATTCAGACCTTCAAGGTCCTGACTGCTGAGGCCATCGAAGACGTCACCGGGGATACCGAGGGTGAGGTTCGAACCCCGCCCACAATGGAGTAGATGCAAGAAGTCTCTGGGGACGCGATGGTGAGCATTGACGAGTTCGACACCAGCGGGCTCACCGGCAACATCACTTCCGAAGCTGAGCTCACCCTCCCTGTTGACCAGGTTGCTATCAACACCGCCGGGGTGCCATCTGATGTCCCCGCAGCTCCAGAGACTTAGGCCCTTTCTTTGCTTTCGTAGATTAGCTTTTGTAGTTCGCCGGGTTATGAAGCTCGCCCAGAAGGAGCTCCGTTTTGTAGTCTTTTGTTTTTGTTCAAGCAGTTACAACTCGCCGGGCTTTGTATAGCTCGCCCAGAAGGAGCATACTTTTGTACTTCAAAGACGGCCAGCTGGTCGGCCTTTGTGGCCAGCACCACTTCGAACACTTAGGAATTTTCAAGTATTTTTGCCTTGAAAATTTCCTAAGTGTCTTTTGAATATAATTCGAGCCATTTTTTTTCTAACTCTTTGTACTTCTATTTTTGCGCTTTACATCATAATTTTTACTCGCTTGTTCGTGTATTTTGGGTACTTAATTGTTCGTCTTACTCTACTTTAAGAAGCAAATCATTCATTTTACGTTACTTAAGACTATGAATCGTACCTCCATTTTGATAGTACATATTCTTCGTCTTACACCACTTAGGGTCGCGAATCGCTCGTCTTAAACCACTTGGGGTAGCGAGTTGTACTTTGTTTAATTCACGTTGGGCAGTTGGGTTTCAAGAACCTTGCCTTAGACGTTTTTCATCTTTATCACGAATTTTTCTAACTTGAGGCAGGTGGTGCTTGGTGACCCTTTAGGAAGGGTACCTTCGCGACCTTGGGCACTTCGGCCTTTGCCTACGAGCGCTTTGATTATAACGTTTGGGACCTTGGTCCTTGCGCATAACGAAATCTCGGGCACTTGGCGAGCTGGGGCTAGCGAGCTCCCTTGAGCATTGGGCGACCTGGGGTAGCTCGCCTAGTTGGCGAGCTACGCAGGTCCAAACATTTGGCCAATTTTCTGACTTCACAAAATTTCTAACTTTTTGTAGCAACGTAATTTACACTGGTTGTTATCAACATTTCTGATGCGAACCTTTGACTAGTCTATTACAGGATTCTAGTCTATTGGTAGAAATTTTTTAGGTGTGCCGCACTCCAGGTGTATGACGAGGCTTTGCCTTCTGCGTCTTCGAGGTCGTAGGTGCCGTTTGGCCAGGCTGCTGTAACCCGAAACGGTCCTTCCCAATTTGACCCGAACACACCTGGTGGGGCCATTAATTTCTTTTTCAGCATCTGGTCCCCAACTTTGAACTTTCGGTCGCGGACCTGGGAGTTGTAGTACTTTTCTGCTCTACGCTTGTAGGTGGCGTTCTTCATTTCTGACGAGGCTCTTGTCTCTTCGATCAGATCTTTCTCTACTGCCAAGGCTTCGTCATTCTTTTCTTCGTCATATCCCACCACCTTCCAAGTCTTGTTTTGGACTTCGACCGGGACTACGGCTTCAGTCCCGAAGGCTAGGGCAAACGGGGTCTCTTCGGTGCTAGCTCTATAGGAAGTTCTGTAGGACCACAGGACCTCCGGGAGTTCGTCTTCCCAGCTCCCTTTCTTTTCCTCGAGGCGGAGCTTCAATATGTGTTTCAGAATTTTGTTTACCGCCTCGACTTGGCCGTTCGACTGTGG